>JAOQIF010001044.1:0-29763 GCA_026260285.1 Colletotrichum sansevieriae
CTTATTGCAATTCAACCTTAATATTACCTATATACTAGGGAAGCTTAATATTATCCCTAACGCCCTCTCGCGCCTGCTATTGCTTATAGCCTTAGGACGAGCTAATAGGTTTAAGGATAGCAATATCCTTATAGAAATAACCTATAGCGATAATAACAACGATATAGGATTTATAGATATAGTTAACTAGTTAGCTAAGAAGTCACAAGCCTATAGAGCAATAGGGGAGATAACTATAAGTATTTCAGAGGACTTCATAGCTAAGATTATAGATAACTATACTAATGATACGAGGTATAGCAAAATTCTCAAATAACTCCGATCCTAGCAAAAGGAACTAGGCAAGTAGTAGTTATTATTCGACGCTACTACTAAGGAAAATAGCGCTAGAGCTGCTAGAAGAGCCCTAAAACGCTATCAAACGACTCCTTAGAGTCTATCGCTAGAAGGGCTTATCCTTTATATAGCTACGGATAGCACTTAGAGACTCTATATTCCACGCAAGTTAGTACTTGCAATTCTCTACCTTAGTTATAATAAAAAATACTACTTCAGCGCGGACTATATAATAGCAGAAATATCAACTTTTTAGTTTCATAATAAAAAGTTACTTATATAACGATATATCGCCTACTATAACTAGTATAAAGAGAACTAAGTTAACTACTAAAAGCTACTAGGATAGCTATAACCTATCCCCGTTATAGATATCCCTTATAATACTATTACTATAAACTTTATTACTAATATACCTAAGGTACTATCCTATAGAAGTCCCTATGCCCTACTAGGTTTCCTAGAGTTAGATATATTAGTAATAGTAATATATAAATTCTTAAAAAAGATAATCCTTCTTATAAGATATTTAACCTATAGAGCAAAAGAATAGGTAATAGTCCTACTCTACGTATTTTTCCTCTTAGATTAGGGAATTCTACGTCGTATTATTAGTAACTAGGATCCTAAGTTTATCTCTATAGTATAGTATATAATATTTAACGCCCTTAATATTAGGCTCCTCCTCTTAATAGCATACTACCCCTAGATAGATAGGCAGAGCGAAAGAATAAACTAGACTACTAAGATTATAATATAGTTCTATATATCTAAATCCCTTAATATCCTATAAACTAATATACTACCTGCCTTATAGTATAATCTTAATAACTCCCTATCTATTATAATTAGATAATTGCTAAATAAGGTTATGCTCGGATTTAAGCTATAAAGTATCCTTAATATAGTTATGCAAACGAGCGCCCCGACTAAGAGCCTTACTATCCTTAGGGAGATATATTAAAAGGAGATACTACTACTTATTAATATAGCGAACGCCTTATATAAAGAGAGATATAATAACTGCTATATTAATATAACTTTTAATAAAGGGGATAAAGTCTAGATACGACTTAGCAAAGGATTCTACCTACTAAGATAATATAATAGCAAATAGACCTCTAGATAGATAGGACCCTTCTAAATTAAGTATATTATTAATCCTCTCGCTTATGAGGTAGATATTCCTAAGCACTAGCGGGTTCACCTAATCCTCTCTATAGCCTAGCTATATAAGCTAGCCTAGGGAGAAGACCTATTTAACTATAAGACTCCGCTACTAAAGCCTATTAAGATTAATAGTAATGAGGAGTAGGAACTTAATTATATTATTAAATAAAGAGTCTTATAGAGGAGTTATAAACCTACTATTAAATACCTTATCCAATAGAAGGGCTTTATAGCAAAAGATAATACCTAGGAATAAAAAGACTCCCTATTACCTAATATAAACGATATTATTAATAAGTATAATACTAAATTCCCCCTCGACTAAGATACTAAAAGAGCTATAAGAAGGCGCGCACCTCGTATATAACTAAATAGTTTTCTTATCCTTTTAATAGGATAAATATATATACCCTAAATTAATATTAGGATTATAAATTTTCCCTTTATTATCGCTATTTTTACTATTAACTACTCTTTCCTCAATCTCTCTATCTTATATCGAAATAAATAAGAAGGAGCAGAGGGTACTAACTTTTATATACCTTCCTTACTAACCCCTATTATAAAAATTTTTTTCCCTTCTATACCTTCCTTCTATTTACTATACCTACCTACTTTTATTTTAGCATACCTATACGTTTTATTTATTTATTTCTCTCCTATATATTAATTATTACTTAATAGACCTCTTATAATAAGTAATAATATTATCCTAACCTGCTAAATATAGCCTCCCAAACGCTAGCCTAACTAATACTACTATAATAATAGCTTCTAAAGGTAAGGAAGTTACTAATAACTACGAGGTCCTATCCTCTCACCTATCTAATAATAGTAGTAGCTAAGATGAGGGTGCTAACCCCTAGAATAACGAAATACTTAACCCCGTCTCCCTATGCTAAGGTAGTAATAACTAAGGTAGTAATAACTAAGTTAGTAACTATAGTATTAACCTCAGTACTCTAGTTAAGACTTATAAGTCTACTACTAAGAAGAAGAAGTCCTATAAGGACCGCAAGAAGGGCAAACAGGCAGCTAAAAAGAACTTCTTTACTATAGACGCTAAGATTTAACACGAGGAGGTTATTAATAATAACGCTAATAATATTTAGAATAATAATACCCAGGCTACTAAGCTAGCTTGCGTTATTACTAGCACCCTAGCTAAAACTATAGCTACTACCCCTCGCAAGACTCCTAAGAAGAGCTACCCTAGCCCTATAGCCTAGCGCTAATAGATTAACGAGGCGAAGGCTCGCGTTAATAACACCTTTCTATACTACCCCGATACTATCCTTATCAAGGAGATTGAGAAAATCCTTAATAGCATCGAGCCTTCTAAGAATATATCTTCTAACCTCTATATTAGATATATCTAGGATACCCTTAAGTAAGTATATAATATATATATTAATAATAACGCCTATAGCAAGCTTCTCCCTAGCTATACCTAGGTCCTCGCTATATATTTTTATAATACTTATAGTTATATTAATAGAATTATTACTAGTAACCTTATTATAATAAACTATATCGACCTCCTTTCTATCGCCCTGCTTATTAATATTAATAATATTACTACTATAGACCTATTAGCCCGCAAGGACGCCAAAAACGCTAAAGACCTCGCTAATAAAGCTGAGGGTAATATTAATATTATTATTAATAGCATCTAATAGGAAATCCTTCCTCACCTCGATACTATAGAGATTAATATAGCTAATATAGATACTATTAATATTAACGCTATTAGCAAGTATCTCGCTAAACTTAAGAATAATAATATATCTAAGCAGGCAGTTATTAATAAGATTTATATAGCTATTAATATAGTTAAAACTAAGGAGATTACAAGCCTCTATACTAAGATTGCAAACCTCTATACTATAATCGAGGGTCTCTAGCATACTAGTAATAAGCAACTCGCGCCGAGCGACGCTAGTAATAATAGCGCTACTAAGCGCTAGCAGATATCTAAGTTCGATATACTCCTCCGCTAGCGCGACGACTAATTAATAACGCTATAGTAATTTCTAGCAATTAGAATATAAAGAGGGAGAAAAGGGAATATTAAGCGTATATATCCTAGATTAATAGTAATAGTAATTAGGATAATTGCTTTTTAAAAAGGGGGTATATATTATACGCCTTTTAGTAATATAGTTAGCTATTATATAGTATTCCATATAACTACGGTTAGGCTTAACGCCTATCCTTTAAGTAGGAGACTTCTAGTAGATAAGCTTAGAAGGCTCGGCTATTATAGAATATATTACTATATACCTATAATTGCTTATTATACTATTTGTTATTATTTACGCTTATATTGCTCTTTTCCTTATTTCACTCGCAGTCTTAGCGACCCCTACTATAGCCCTAGGCTAGTAGGAAGACTGTGATAATAACACTATTAGGCTTATATATATAGGGTACGTTTATATTATAGTTTATCCCTTTTATTAGGTAAGTATAGCTAATTATTTTATTATTAAATTTAGAACTACTATCTATATTAAATTCTTTCATATTATTTTAGCTTCTATTAACCTTTTTGTAATACTATAATACTACTTAATTAACTTCACCTGCTTCCTTAGTCTTTAAAAGCTTTATATGAGCTAATCTAGACTTTGATTCTATAAATATTATAAATTATTGATTTTTATTATAGGTTAAAGGGGTTATAGGACTATAAATATCTAAAGCAACTTTATGATATAGAGGACATTCCTTATTATAGTTTTTAGCTATTTTATTAGGTTTAGTTATAAACTTTACTTTATTATAAGTTTTATAGTTATTAAGACTAATCTCTCTAACATTATCTTTATTTATACTATTTATTATATTATTAAGTATTTTATTTAAAGCTTAGTTACTTATATAACCTAGTTTTTTATACTAGGTTAAAAACTTATTATCTTTTATTTTAGATTTATTATAGACCTTCTTATATTTATATTAAGTCTTTTGTATTATAGTTATATATTAACTACTTCATAAAGCTTTAGGCTTAATAGAAGTAATAGTCTTTCAAGGTAACTAATACAGTTTAGACTTTATTAACCCTTATAGAGAGTCTGATTACATTATAAACTATATAATATTATAATATCATCATAGAGTATTAAAGCAATTTTATATTACTTAAGTCTTTTTTAACTAATTAAGTAAATACTAAGTTATATTATATAGTAATAGTCTTTTAAGATAAATACTTTATTACTTAATGGGAACTATATTATATAATAGGAACAATATTATAATATTACCCTTTAGATATCTATTAAGATGTTTTATTTCTCCCTATTTAACCTTATAGTTTATATTTATACAGTTTATAAACAGTAATATATCTATTATTATATATATAGAAGCGCTAATATATAAGTAGAAGTTAAATTTAGATTTATTAATAGAGTTTATATATTTAGTTTTCCTAATAGTATTTATAATTATATTACTTAGAAGGTTACTATTAGTTATACTCTCGTTATCTTTATAAGTTAGAGAGAAACTTACGTTTTCCTACTCTAATCTTTCTTCTTCTTCTATAATAGGGTTATTTATAGCTATAGAGTTTAGAAGGGTTATATTACCTTATTGAGTTATCTTAACTTCTTATATATCCTTATCTAAAGAGCCTTCTTTATTAATAGCTTTCTTAGCTATTAAGGCTTTTTAGGCTTTATATAAAGCCTTCTGAGACTTATTAGGTTTAGATTTAATCATCTTTCCCTTATCCTTAAGTTTCTAATAAGAAGGAGCCTTGTTAGGATTTAAGAAGAAATAGTCTTTAATCTTATAGGTCTTTAGTTTAGAATAAGTATAAAAGAGACCTTTAGTCTCTTTCTAAGGTTTCTTAGACTTATTAGTCTTATCCTTAGTATATAGGATAATTAAATAGAATTTTCTCTTTACTTTATTAATAAGATTAGTAAAAAGAGACTTAATAGTAAAAGAGTCGAAGTTATTTCTTAGAGCTTAAGTTATATTATTTATAAAACCTTTATACGTATTATTTAAGCTATTTAAAACCTAAGCTATTATAATAAGCTGAGGGAAAGCTATAGTCTTAAGGGTAAGAGTATCTATAAGCTCTTTAACTTTATTAAGATATTCCTTTATAGATGGAAAGTCTTCTAGAGTTATATTAAAGAACCTTTTATAAGTCAAATATTTTAAGGTAAACCTATAAGCTTATAAAGATCTTTTAGCTTAGCTTAAGTTATAATACCTATAAGAGAGTCTTTTATAACTCTTAATAATAAATCTTTATAAAGAAGCTTTATATAAGCTAAGACCTTAAGATCTACTTCGTTTTGAGATATATTTCTAAGTTCTTCTATTAAACTAGCTTTTATATCTTTATTAATACATAGAGCCTTAAAGCAAGTTACTTATACTTAGTAGTGAAGATTACTAGATAAATAAGGAATATTCTTCTCTATAGTTAAAAAGAAGAGTTATTATTTACCTAACTAAGTAGCTAAACTAGTTAAAAAGAGATTCTTAACTATATAGAGTATATCACTCTATTATAAAGGAGTTCTTAGTCTCTCTAAAGAGAAAGAAATTGAATAAGCTAATTTAAATAAATCTAAAGTAATAAAAGGAGTTATATAGCTAGTTATAGCTTTGATCTTAGCATTATAATAAACGGCTTTAGAGATACAAGTTAAGGATTTCTTAATAATAAAGTAAACTCTATTAGGAAGAAAGTAGTTAGGAAGTTAGAAAGGTATATTTTCTCTCTATTCTTTAGAGAGTTAGTTATAGAGATAGAATTCAGCTATACTAGCTAGTTTATTAATAATAAAGATATAGTTATAAGTATAAGGCTAATTAAGTTAGATAGAGTCTCCTAAGAGAGAGTATTAGAAGAGAAAGATATATAAAGAGGTAAGAATTTCTTCTTTAGCAAAAGTTATTCTAATAGTTTCTCTATAAAAAGAGACTTTAGAAGAGTTAATAGTTAAGAATAAAGTTGAAAAGGATTCTTTAAGTTTAATAATAGGTATTTATTTTACCTAAGAGATAGTTGATTAAATAGTTAGATCGTTAGTAAAGTCGTCTAAGCAGCTAGGCTTATAACTACTTAGAATAAGGAAGTATAGGTAAACGTTAATTTTATAGTAACTAGTATAAGTAAGGGTTACTAAGGGCTTTATTAAGTAAATAGGTATAATAGTGAAGTAAGGGGCTATAAGGATAAATAGATTATATTATTATCATAGTTATAGTAGTTATTATTATTATATTTACTAATAATTATTATATCTAAGATCTATCTCTCTAGGTAGGGGAAAGTAACTATATATATAGTTATAAGGTAGGTAACTAACCTATAATAGGCTTAGTTAACTATTTATAATAACCTTTACTAGCCTATTGCCTAGTTACTATTATAGTCTAGTTATTATGCTAGCTAAGGTAGTAGACTAACCTTTACCAGCCTAAAGGTAATTATTTAAGATAGTTTAGTATAGGTAGTTACCTATTAACTTTATAATCTAAAGGTTATAGGTTTAAATCTTAGTTAAGGAACCTCTTTTATATTATATATAATCTTATATTAGACGTATAGTCTAAGTTAGTTTAGTTATTATGCTAGCTAAGGCACTAGTAGGTTAACCTTTACTAGCCTATTGCCTAGTTACTATTATAGCTTAGTTACTACGCTAGCTAAGGCACTAGTAGGCTAACCTTTACTAGCGTAAAGGTAATTATTTTAGATACTTTAGCATAGGCAGTTACCTATTAACTTTATAATCTAAAGGTTATAGGTTCGAATCTCAGTTGAGGAACCTCTCTTATATTATATATAATCTTATATTAGACGTATAGTCTAAATAAGAAGAATCCTGCTAAATTAGCTTAGAAGGCTTCTCTGATTTTATATACTACTACTACTACTACTTAAAATACTACTATTATTACTTAAGATATTACTAGTCCTCTTTAGGGTATTAATAATCCTTAAAATACTACTAATCTTATTTAGAATTCTATTAATCCTATTCAGAATTCTCTTATTATTATTACTCTAACTCTAAGTTAAAATCCCCAAAGAACTAGGCCTTCCTTAACTAAAAAGAAAGTAACTAAACCTTCTTTAGCTAAGAAGATTAGACCTTTTAAGGTTACTAAGAAAATAGCTAGAGAGTCTCTTCTTAGCTAATCTCTTACTCCTAGCTAAGATAAAAAGAAGTATTATTAATACTATAGAAATACCCCTAAATTACTATAAAAATAGCTATAAACTAACTTACTTTAGCTAAAGCTTTCTATAAGATTAGGACTTATTAGGAGTTAACTAACCTTATTATCTCTAAGCTCCCCTTCTAATAACTTTATAAAGAGATCTATAATAATATCAGTTTTAGTAATAGGAGCTTTTACTAGGAGAGAATAGCTATTATTACTCTATAGGAGTATTTAAAGAGCCTTCTTTCTAGTATTTTAAATAGTATATATCCTCTTAATTTCTTAAGTTTATTAAATTAATAAGGTTAGTAATTAATCTTATTATCTATATTAAATATATTACTACTATAATTAAGCACCTTAAACTAGTTAAAGCTATCTTAAAAGTAAGTAAGGTTTATAGTAATTAGTAGTTTAAGTTATAAGAGTAAATAAGGGGTACTTAGAGGTAAATAAGTAGTAGTAATTACTCTTATAGTATATAATATACTTAGTATTTAAGCTAATTACTATAATGTATATCTATAACCTCTAATAAAAATATAAATTACCTATAGATACCCTACTTATAAGCTACTTAAACCTATAGATATAGTATTTATATTATACCTATAGGCTTAATTACCTAAACCTACTTAACCTATAGGTACCTATAGGTAGCTATTACTACCTACGGGTACTACTTATAACTACCTACCTATTTAGCGGGTACCTATAGGACCCGCGGGCCGGGTAGTTACTAACCCTGTATACTATTAGCATCTAATTCTTGCGAGGCTGGTATTGTTGTTATGAACCGGTCAGTTGTAGGATCTTTCTTAAGTAAGGTGTTATTGATGTACTCTCAGCATGAGGGGGGCATTATAGATATTATCATGGGGGTGTACGTACTGCAGTACACTTGCACTCGATGGGACACGAGCTAGTTACCCACGCCTATTGAGTATACCCAATAGACCAGCCCGATTACCAGGAAGACAATCAGACTCCAGTACTATTATTGAATATCGACCTCAGCTACCTGTTAGCAGAAACACCACTGTCGAATTTCTGACCGTAACAATAGAGTGGTGCAAGCAGCAAATTCGCATTCAATTAGAGATATCTATGCCCGCGATCCAGGCTGCTTTGTCTAGATATATTGTATAGCCAAAGCCACAAAGCTCAGCACCAGCCTATTGTTTGCCTTGCCTTTAAGGATACTATTCTCCTCCATATTCCATCAGTTAGATAGATAAATGCCCTAGACTACTGGTATATCGAGGCGAAGAATATATTTCTAAAATAATATTAGCAGAATGTGCCTTATGTCGCCTAGAACCTATGGCCTCAGGTCGCTAGGTTCTAATAAATGGATTTCATTATAGGAACTATAATGTCTACTTCCTCCCTAGGGTTTATTAGGTATCGTCCATCATACGCACAGCTAGCCCCTTCACTTGCTAATAGGTAGGGGCACTGCCTTAGGCAGTTTGGGTAGTAATAATAAGCAGCCGGATTACTCTTTCGGGCCTTTGATAATCGCTGATAATTAGCCTAGACTTTATCTCTAGATTACGTTAGTTGTCGTAGAGCCGATGCTGAAGGGTTAGGTATAGGATGCCCTATTAGCGAGCAGCCTAGCGGATGTTATGGCTAACAGCCACATCTTTAAGGGCCCGTTGGAGCTGAAACTCGTTATACTGCTTCGTAGTTGAGGGATAAGATACCCTCAAAGATGGCTTTATTTGGCGATAAATAGCGATGGTTGTGATAGTCAGAAGGAAAAGGGTATGTTGGAGGATATGGCATTTTCGGGTGGTTCGGATATGGGGTGGTGGGTGTGTTATTAACCACATTAACCAATTCGTAATTGTCAGTCAGCGTTAGTAACAAAAGGCAATTCTTTACTAAGGAGGAAAGAAGTCGATAAGTGGTCCCAAGTAGGACCGTCAACATTTCGGCAGCACCCTGCGAACGAACGGACGCTGTGGGCCACTAGAACTCAAGCTATACGAGGGGTAGGATCGAGCATAGTGATTCGCACAATTCGCATTGCCTTTACCCTGCATCCTGGCTTTTATAGGATGACACAAGCTTTCTTCTCTCAGAGTCGGAGACCTCGGTATTGATAGAAGCTAACATGAGTTGCCGTCACAACAACTATAGACAAACGCGTGACGTCTATTAATACGAATCGCAACAAATTGTGAATCCAGGTATCTTATAAGAATGCCATAGCATCCCATTTTCTTTTTCTCTTTCTTTTATTTATCTGCATTCTTTTTTTTTTTTTTTTTTTTGGTCACTAGTTGACCCCAATTTGAGTGATACGCATAAAGACCTTCCAGACTACTTCATTATGCGTGGAATAATTCTCACAGCTCTACTTGCTAGGTAACATCCAACATTACACCTACGAGATGCTTGCTAACCCTATTACAGTGGTGCCCTAGCAGACACACACAACAAATGCAGCTGTACAATCGGCTATAATTATGTATGCAACATTATAATAGTTTGAATGCAATATTGCTAACATTGTACTAAGAACGCATCTATCACGAGGGCTGCCTGCATAAGATATCGCAACTTTATGGCCCATGCGCCTGTTACTGGTACCGATCACAGAAGATGCTCAGACTGTCTGTTTTACGACGATGCCGTAGGTTGCCCAAATTACCTGACGTTCTTATCTCTCCTAACAGAGACAGTGTCACTCTGCAGCTGGCTACCTAGCTGGTGATGAATGGCTGTTGTACTGTCAAGCTGTATTCAATGACTTTGTGGCGCAAAGAAAAATTACCGGTTTGTCTAGGGCTGTTACGAGCTCCTGCTACGACGATTAAACTTGCTATGTGCTGTATCACTACCACATTCTCTATGGCAATGATCCAAGACGCAGGACTTTCTAGCATGATCTTGGAAGTGCGTAGGGTTAGTGTTATAATAGCGCGGTGCGGTGATACACAAATACGACAACCCTTATAGTGAATGCAGGCTCTTTACCTCTGTTACCGTTTCGAAAGTCTAGATACGATTAACCAGGCCGATCAGCCTAAATCCAGAGTTTGGAACAGTAACAGAAGCGCAATGAAAGCTCCCAAGCTCCTTTAGTTATCACTGGTGGTGCCGTCAATTCCAATAAATCAAATCCGCGCTCTACTTGCTTGATTGAATCCTCCGCCGCCCATATTAATTGATTGATATATTTATCCAATCGGTCAACCGAATAGGTGTATTACGTGACATCAGAAGGAGCCCTGCGACTACGCAAATAGAAGAGAAATGAAGGTACTACCGCATCTCAGTACGTCGTCATCCCGGGCCTCAACATTACTGCACCAGCAGACAGTAGACCTCCACCAGTTGCAGCTGCAAAGCCTGCCTCTGCGAAGTGAAGTGTTAGTTTGGCAGAGCTGAACGCTTACTCATAGTCAGCAGCCATAGGATGGATGGCCAGAATATCCAAAGTGTTACGACCCGTCAGAATACAGCAGAACCAGGGGCACCCGCCGGGCGCCTAACTGTCGGGAATCACGAATATGTATGCATGAGGCACGGGAACAACGATCCTCTCTCAGAACGGAAGAGCTATGTACAGGTCACGTAAAGACAACGCAAGGTGATCACTACACACACTATCACCTCAAAGTAATCAGCAAAGAAACTATAGGTATGTGTTCGGATTTCCACCTAGTATCTAAAGAGCGTTTCGTGGCTCTTTAGAATTAACTTTATGTTTATCTTCTATATGGTAACTTTCAGCTAGCCCTCTGTAAGTTGTTTGACCCCATGTTAACCTACCTTAGTGACTTATATACCTAATTACTACATAAGCCTAAGTGTTACGACTCGTTAGAAGCAGATAGACCAGGGTAGTCCTATGGACACTACTAGCGCCTAGAAGACATTTAAATATAGGATAATATAGGGATAATAGGCTTCACTCGGTATAGAAACTATAGTATAAGTTATATAATAATAAGATAACGAGATTATATTAGATGAAAATAATCTAATAAGGACTCTAGGGAGGACGATTAGTTTAGATTAGAATAACTAGGAGTAACCCTTTATAAAAGAATCTATTAGGACTTATATATAAGATAGACTCAAGCTCTACTTAAGGATAGACTTCTATAGATTTTATTAATTAACTTTATAATTATCTCTAGCATACTCTTAGCTTATCTTATACTATATACCCCTTCATAAGAACTATAACTATTTACTATAGCCTTTAATCCCCAATTTATCCTAGTAATATAGACTAGTAAGACTATACTATTACTAAGTATGATCCCTTAGCTTCTATTAGTAGAAACCTACTATTAGATAGCTAAGTATAATACTAAGCTCCTCGACTTTACTAATAAGCCTAATATATTATACTAGTAAGAATCAGCTTAGCGTTAGACCTCGGGTCCTATTAGTAGACCCCATACTATTAGAGAACTAGCTATAACTACTACTCCGGTCGGCTAGCCGGCCTCATAGCGCTCACTAATGAAAGGCGCGTAAAAAATAATAATACAAGCGAGAACGAACCTTTTAAAATCGGAGTAAAGATAGCGCTATATTATACTTTAAAAGGTTAATTAGATAGCCCTATAGTCGTCGTAAGGCCTATAGCGATATAGGCACTATAGTAACTCTGTAGACCTAAGAGTCACTATAGTTAATATATTACTAAGAGCATACTACCTAACTTAGTAGATACCCCTAAATAGTAATCAATTCTATTAATATTATAAATCGAAACCGTTTTAACCTATAGGCCATAAGGGCTATACTCATAACAGCCCTCTCTCTAATTATTAAATTATAGACCTAGGTTAAGCTTAGTTACCTTTATTAAGCTATTAAAAGCCTATAAGTAAAAATAAAATAGCTAATAAGAACTCTATTTATAAAATAGAAACTATAAGGATCGTCTTATAGTAGTAGAACTTAGACTATACGTCTAATATAAGATTACATATAAAAGAGGTTCCTTAACTGAGATTCAAACCTATAACCTTTAGATTAAAAAGTTAATACGTAACTACTAATATAATTACCTTTACGCTAGTAAAGGTTAACCTACTAGTGCCTTAGCTAGCGTAGTAACTAAGCTATAATAGTAACTAGGCAATAGGCTAGTAAAGGTTAACCTACTAGTGCCTTAGCTAGCATAATAACTAAACTAACTTAGACTATACGTCTAATATAAGATTATATATAATATAAAAGAGGTTCCTTAACTAAGATTTAAACCTATAACCTTTAGATTAAAAAGTTAACACGTAACTACTAATATAATTACCTTTAGGCTGGTAAAGGTTAGCCTACTAGTATCTTAGCTAGCATAATAACTAAACTATAATAGTAACTAGGCAATAGGCTAGTAAAGGTTATCATAAATAGTTAACTAAGCCTATTATAGGTTAGTTACCTACCTTATAACTATATATATAGTTACTTTCCCCTACCTAGAGAGATAGATCTTAGATATAATAATTATTAGTTAATATAATAATAATAACTACTATAACTATAATAATAATATAATCTATTTATCCTTATAGCCCCTTACTTCACTATTACACTTATTTACTTAATAAAGCCCTTATTAACCCTTACTTATACTGGTTCCTATAAAAACAACGTTTACCTGCACTTCCTTGTTCTTAGTTTCTTAACCTAAGTAGCTTTATATTATAATCTTAGGTATATAGAAACTATAGCTAAGATAGGTATTAGTATAACTAATCACAATAATTAATTAGAAGGATACTGTCGGATAACTATCCTGCGCAGGTAATAGTACCAGAAAGATAGGGTTCTTCTGTAATACTATAGTTATTTATAATATCTAACTATCATAGGTTTGGTGGTTATAACGGCTATATAGGCAGTCCTTGCATATGGGGTCCTGGCCTTCCTATTAGTCGAATCGGCGCAATAGGTGGGTCCTATCGGCCCGATATGGCGCCGGTTGGGTCGGCGACGAACCGCTGACTGGGCTTTTAATACTAGCAGTCTTTTATTACTACCGGTGCCTACCCTATAATAGCCTATATTCGTCGAGATAACTACTAAATAGTACTACTTATAAAAGGGGCCTAAATAGCCCAATAACTGCAGATCCCCCGGTATGCCATATATCCCCGGTTTTACTACGCGCGCGGGGCCCCGGCTACTATCGAACGACCTACCCCTCTATCCATATCGTCACCTTATTATTATTAATAAGCCGTTAGAGGGCTTTATTCAGCGTTAACTTCGTAAGTCTATCGGCTAGGTTATTATCGCTATAGATCTAGCGGATCTCCGCGATCTCGCGGCGTTCGTATAACTACTATAGCGCTATTATATTAATCATAAGGCGCTTTTCTTTCGTTATACCTAGCTTAACGAGGCACTCATATAGCGAATACGAGTTAGTATAAATAATAGTCGATATTAACGGTAGATCTAGTCGATCGGAGACCTTTTAGAGGGTTATTATAATCGCATAGGCTATATCGACGCTAGCAACTATGCTATAGATCTCCGAGGCTAGTACGCTACGGGTAACGCGTTTTAACTTCATTAAGCTATAGTAGACGACGTTACTATTAATTTCAAACGTATTAATAGCCTTATTATTATTAGTCTCGTTAGCTAGTATAATAATAAAACCTAGTTATAATAATAGGTTATTATTATTAGCAAAAGATCCGTCGATAAAAACAAATAGTTTCGCAATAGCGAGGTTAAGCGGGATAAAACTAAGGCCTCTATTAAGGGATTGCAACTACTAGAGTATTCGCTAGTTAAGGATTCTAACGTTATTAATTATAGGGTTTTGCTGTTATATAGCGATAGATAGGTTGAAATAGGCCTCAGGTTAGCAAATTAATGCAATATACGCGCTATAGGCGCGTTATTTAATATATTACTACTTTCGGACGGCTTCGTTAGCAGAGGGGTTAATAGGGCGTAACTTAAGCCCTTAGTCCTTTTAGCGAAGGGTAAGGGTATTGCTATTATTAATCATCACGATCCTACTATTAAATACGAGGGGGTTATTAATAGCGAGGATCTGCTTAGGTTTAGCTAAAAAGCTAGCTTTAGTTAATTCAGCCTCCTCAAGGGCGGAAAACGCGTCGTTTAATAGGCCTAATATATTATTAGTTTGCATACCTATAATAGCAAAAGATAGGTTATTTTTCGTTAATATAAGCAGGTAGGGGTTAAACGACGAAGTCTCTATCTTAAGCCTCTCTTTATAGTAGTAGCTATATATAACCTACTAATAGGTGCTAGCCTTAGCAATACTATAGAGGGGTTTCATAACCTCTATAATAGTATTATCGGGGTATTTATACTATATTTAGGCAGGTATTTTAGCGAGGATAAGGCAGGCGAGATAGGTAGTAGACTAGATATAGGCTTAGGTAATATCGCAGATCCAAAGGGTTTTGCTATTAGCTAATAACAACGGGGCGATTGTGAGGATTAGCTATTAACTAGCTCTTTGGATCATAGGGGCTTAGGTTAGAATAGCCTCTTTATTATTATTAGCATAGCCCTGAATAATAAGTCTCAACTTCTTATAGGGCTAGGTTATCTTACCCTTAACCTCGTTAATAATATAGGAGCAGAAAATCCGGATCCTACTATAGCGGGCAGGGTCGTACCTAATAAAGTTAAATACGCCTTAGTCGATAAGGGATTCGATCTCTTATCGGGTCAACTACTCAAAAGGCTCTCTAAGGGTTATAATCACGCTATTATTATATAACTTAATAGCGAGGTCGTAGTTAGATTACTCTTTAGTAGATAGGAAGGTCTTATTAGTAGTAGTAATATCTATTTTAGCGAGGAGTATAGTCGAAGTCGGACCTAGCGCCGGGTTATAGCGGGGCTGGCCTCGGCGCTATAGCAGGGCGGGAGCTGCGTCGTTAGTAATAATAGTCATATCGTGGACTTCCTCAGTTATAGGGTTTTCAATCCCATCGTTATCACTATCGGGTTCTATTAGCAGGTCAGTCGACTAGTAGTAAGGTTTAATAACAGTCAACTAGAAGGATTTCAGCCCGTTAAGCAGTTAAACTACGCATTTATAGCTATTATTAGAGATAAGCTAGTAAGGGCCCTTCTAGCTATCTTTTTCACGCTATACTCTAACCTCTAACTAGAGAGGTAGGCTCAGCATAGGCTCGGTTATAGGGCTATTTCGGGCTATAATAGCCTCATTAACCTAATAACTAGCATAGAGTTAGTAGATCTTATTAGTAGCCTTCTATATAGCTTAGGCGCGTTATATAATTAATAGTAAGGGTGCTAAATTATCTATTAGGCGCGAGTAAGCTCCGAATACTAGCAGGGTTAGTACTAGGCCGTCGGGCCTAGCGATATTATTAATAGCTTTTATAGCTATTTAGAGGGCGATATTAGGGTTAGCAGAGGGATCTTCTGCCTAGATAATCTCATAAGCCTAGCGTAATAGCTTATAGTATTATTCGACCTTCCTAATGCTATTATAAGCCTTAACTAGGACCTCTTTTATAGAGATTGCTATCTTTCGCGCAGATTAGCGAAATTCAGCAGATCAAAAGGAGGTATTAGTATTAGTAACTATCTAGTCGGGTAGGCCCTAGTATACATCGATCTAGCAGAGCTAAAGGGTCTATTATATAGTTTTTGCAGATATATCCTTTATAAAGCGTGCTATATTAAATATAATAGCTATATTAATAACGTAGAGGGTAGGGCGGTTGCTATCGAGATATATAACGTTAATAACGACTTTATAGTTAAAATTATAGTCGTCTTTTATTATAAACTTAAACCGATAGGGGCTGCTACTATAGAGTTAGTAGTAATAGCAAAACTTCGTTAACTTATTAATAATATCGATATCAACGGGGTAGCTAGCGCGCTGGAGGACTTTATAGAGTCGTTGGATAGATAGGTAGCTAAAACGATAGTAGATATAGCGTAATTCGATATTAGTGAGGTTATAACTTACGATAGCCTCTTCCGGGTTAGTTATAAACTATAGGTAGCCCTATAGTTATATAACTAGGGTTATGAGGTTATTACGGACGAGTTAGTTAGCGATATTATCGAATCTTACGCTAAGTCGGTCTATATTATAAAGGGATAATAAGAAGGGGGTATTCGTTAGCATCATATAGAAGGTCACGTCGCTAAAGGGAGTCGTAATAACTATTATTCCAAGGGATTCGATAGGGTTAGCGCTACCGAAGCGGATCGAAGCTGCCCCGGCTATAGAGGGGTTAAGTTAGCAGTTAACCCTCTTTTATAGGGCTAGAAACTATAGGTAACCCCCGGTTAAATACCGGGCTATACTAGAGTCGGGAATAATCCCTCTAAATATAGTTAATGAATAATAGTTAGTAATATAAATTGCAACGGGGTTATTATTTTTATTAACTAATATATTATAAGAGGGTTTAACGCGGTTAATCGCGTAGAGGGTTGACTAGTTAGCTAAGCGGGTTATCACGTTATTGCTATTAACCGCAGTAGGTTAGCTGAAATAGGTAGTAGTAAGGAAGGCCTCGTTATCGGTACTATTAACCTCATTACTATCGTCGTTAATTAATAACGACTAGTAAAAGAGGTTAATAGGGTCGTTAATAACGGAGGAGTCAGCTGCAGTAGCTGCGAGGTCTTCGATACCCTTATACCACGCTAGAAACTAGTGATATTCAGCAGGGTTAGCGTTATTTTGGATATATTAGCTGCTCTTGAACTTGCTATAGGCCTTATGGCGATCATCATCGGTATGTTTCGTCAACTAACAGCCGGGTTTGCTATAAACATAGCACTTTTTAGCTCTTGCTGCGTTATTGAGGCTATTGCTAGCTATATAGTTAAGGCTATTGCTAGCTATACGGGGCCTAAAACGATTCTTTCGGCCGTTGCCGTGGTAGGTATAGTCGGTCTAATAGACCCTAGTCCTATCGTTATTTTTAGTAATATATTATATCGTAGGCCGGGTTGTTATTAAAATAGCTAAATATAACTAGCTAAGGACTCCTTCTATTGACTCAGCAGGGTTAAAGAGGCAAAAGCAGCACTCTTTAACCCCTTAGTATATATTAATAATATAGTCCCGTAGGACGAGATCGGAGTAATAGGCTAGTAGTAAGGCTCGTTAGACTTTAGTTATATAGTTAACGAGGATCTCTAAGCACTCTATCTTCGTTTTAGAGGGGTTATTATAGATAACCTAGGTTAATATAGCCTAGTGCTACTCCGTTAGGTAGGCTTAGCAGGTATTATGGGATTTGAAGTAATTATAGAGTTTCTCAACTATAGCTAGGAGGCTTAACTAGGCGCTACTAAGGCAGTCGAAATAGTAATCACAAGCTCGGCCTTTTAATATAAGGGGAGGGCGCTAGCTACTTATAATTACTAGATCCCGACCTTCTCGCAGATATCCCGAAAGATAGTTAATTTCGCCTCTAACACGTCGTATTTAGCGCTACTATACTTCATATCGTTAGCATAAAGTTTAGCTAGATCTATTAACTGCTTTAGCGTAGCTAGGAGACTATTATAGCCTATATCCTAGTTATTATTAACTACGCCGTCTCTGCTAGTAGGCGTGGTTTTTACTAGCGCTATTATAGGAGGGGTTTATAACTACAGGGTTCCGTCTTAGGCGAGGCTCTCATCAGGTCTCGTGAGATAGGGTAGGCATATAAGCATAACTAGTACTAATATCTCGCGAATAAACGTTAGGTTATTAGCGAGGTATTATAGGAAGTTATCTATATAGATATCTAACTAGGCTTAGCTCTAGTAATAGAACTTAGGTCTATTTATAGCCTTAACGAGCCTAATAGAGATTATTCTAGCCGCTAGATTAACCTATACTCCATAGCTAATAATATAGTCTTTAAGGGCTTTCCTAAGCTTCTAGTTAGCTTTGCTAAATAATTTAGCAATCTAGCTAATAAAGTTATATAAGAACTCGCGCTAGAAGGCTTAGCTAGTATTCTTATTAATCTTATAGACCTTAAGTTAATAGCTTATCTATATATTCACCTATTTAACGGATATATCGGGAATATTGTCGCTATCCTTATCGATCTCGAAGACCTTACCCCATAGGTCGGGCTAGATAATGCCCTTAAGCTAGGTAGGGATAGGGATATCGCTATAGATAGATCCTTAGATAGATTTATTATAAGTAGTAGGAGGAGGAGGAGGGGGGTTGCTACCCAGCTCAGCAGTTAGGGTAGCTATTGTGAATAGAGTAGAGGAGGTAGGGGGGGTATAGTATGCGTTATTTTTCGCAATATCATAGCTTTTCGCATTGAGGTCGTCGTATATAAGCGCAAAGCAGCCTGGACGTTATCATAATAGTCGTTTATTTAACCAGTCATCGTATATAGGCGCAAAGCAGCCTGGATATTATTAAATAGTTATTATAGTAGTCCGTAACGGTCGTTTCAATCCCTCTACTAGTAGCAGTAATATCAATAGCGGAGACGTCTCTTCTAACGTAGGTAGTAATAAACCTTGCTAATCTGTAGTAACTCGAGTAGTCATAATAGTTAAGTTAACCACTAATTAGTATCGGATAACTATCCTGCGCAGGTAATAATACTAGAAAGATAGGGTTCTTCCGTAATACTATAGTTATTCATAATATCTAACTATCATAGGTTTAGTAGTTACAACGGCTATATAAGCAGTCCTTGCGTATAGGGTCCTAGCCTTCCTATTGGTCGAATCGGCGCAATAGGTGGGTCCTATCGGCCCGACGTGGCGCCGGTCGGGTTGGCGACGAACCGCCGACTGGGCTTCTAATAGATACTTACTAGTTAGTATATAGGGTAGTTATAGGTTATAGGAGGAAAGTTAAGAAATTAGAGAGGAAAAAGAATTTAAGATATATAATAATTTTATTAGCTTGGTAGAAAAATATAAACCTAGTTATTCAGGGTCTTAAAGCTTATAAAATCTATTATTAATTAACTAAGTATTTTAGAAATATACATGTAAGCTCATTAAATAGAAAGTCTTAAATACTCTAGTAAGCAAGTTTTAAATATTTATATTTTCTATTTTTTATAATAGAAGAGGTGGAAGTTATAATAATTAATATATTAATATATAGACTACTAGTTATATATCCCATAGAAACTATATGGTAATTTTAGATTTACTTCGCAAATAGTTACTCTAGATTCTATAGTATGTATTAAATAGCTTAAGACTTCTTATCTTATTTAACTAACTTCCATCCCCCTTAAATACTTATTTAACCTTACTCGCTATATTTATTATTACTCTCGCTTTAACCTTCTAGCTAATACCATTTTTAATACTCTAATTATTAAGATTGATTATTATAATAAGGCTTAGCTTTCTTAGATAGTACTTAAAGAAGTCTCTAATAATAATAATATTACTAATAATTTTAAGGCATAGTAATATATTATCAGAGAGGCTTTCAATTACTCTTCTATTTTAGAGAAGAATAATACTAAGAAGTATCTTAAGATCTTTAATAATATATTAAATCTCTCTATTATTATTTTAGAGGAGAATAATATAGGTAATATTTAAGCTATATCCAAGGATAAGGACATTTTAGATAGCTCTATAGATAAGCTACTATTTCCTTTATCTAATACTCGATAACTAAAATACTTAAGTTAGCTATCCTAGCTAAGCTAGGTACTTATATCTCCCATATCCTAATAAGTACCTTACTTACCTATAAGCTACTCTTCTAAGTTAATAACTGGAAAGCGGAGAAGAATAACTCTACTAATAGATATAAGCTCTTTATCTAATAGTAAATAAATCTATATTATCTTTATTTCTTAAGTAAAGCTATAATCTCCAAAGTTAATAACTAATAATACTTTCAATATCCTTTTTAGTTATAGTAGCTATTTAGGGTTATTTTGTCTATATTTTTACTAAACCTAATTATAAGATATTTTTATCTGTAGGTAGTAATATATAGTATTAATTTATAAGTACTACTACTTATAGGCTTATTAACCTATAGGTAATTAAAGTGGGACTACCTATAGGTAGTTTGGGTAGGCCTAAACTACGTATAGCTAATTTTGGGTACTACCTACCTGGGTACCCGTGGGTAGTTCGTAAGCCTAGGTATATAGATAGGTTAGCTAGTAGTTAACTTGTATATAGGAGGTTAACGACTCTTTTCTCTAACCCCGCAGTTACCTCACTATTAATGAGGCTATAGTGCCATTTATAGGAAGATCACTCGAGACGATAACGCTAGTTGGGTATGGGGTATAGGTGCTAGTACAGTTAGATTAGCTTTTATAGCGGCTTTAGTACGCTTAAGGCAAAGGACCCTATAGGCTCGTCCCTTAGTTAGTGAGTGAGGCGTCAAGGTAATCTTAATCCTAAGGAGGTATAGAGTAACTAATATCTACCTACTAAGTAGTAATAACCCTGATTACTCTACTATTAATTACTCTAAATTATATATCTCCTATAATCTTCTTATATTAGTTAAGCTTATTAGAGTATTATGAAGTAAAGAAATTAGAGTAATATAAGAGTATAGCTATAGGCCTAAACCAGGAAAGGCTAGAATGCTAAAACGTAGGTATCTATTATTATATTGAACTACTGCTTAACCTCCTAAATCTGCAGCTTGCAGAGCTTTCTCTGAGGTATATTTATCCGCCCCTAATTTGCTAACGTTTTGCTAATAGTATAGCTTTATATCTTATACCTACTATTATTCCTTATACTTACCCCCCGTTCTAAAGCTTTAGTCCCTAAGGCATACTAGTAGGGTAATACAGCTCTGCATTGTTAACTATAGGGCGGTAATTTAGCGCCTTTATTATATTATTTGGTATTACTCTTTTCTACGCTAGATTTCGGCTGCTATAGCAAATAATATATTTTATTTTTTAGTATATTATATATTTTTAAATTTTCAGTATTGCTATTGTTTTTTAATTAGTTGCTAATAGTTATATAACTGTTTAATAGTATATAGCTAGTGATTATTTAGCCTTATTGCCTAGCGACGTTAAGTATAAGAGGGCGTCTTCTTTTCGAGGTCTCTAACCTAGTTAAAATTGCTCCTCTTTATAAGCCTTTTTTTAACCTAGCGGCTTCTATCTTTTTAGTACTTATGTTATAAACCTTTGCTATAATTATCCAATTTCTTCCTTTTCTCTCTCTCCTCGTCTTACCTATCTACTTCTCTAGCCTTTTGCTAATAGCTCTCTATAATATCCTATATTGCGCTCATAAGCATAGTACTTATAAAATATATCTATAATCCTGAGATTCTCTCTAGCAACCTTACTAGTAATACTAATAGTAGCTATCCTTATCTTAGCTATCTTTATAAGATCTATTAGGATATTATTAACCTTTATTATATATATAGCTACTATACATAAAGGTATATCTACTATGACTTTAATAAGAAGAAATATACTACTATAAGTCTCTATTAATTCGCTACCTAGTTACTATATATTAATGCCTAGTAGGTTCCCTAGGAACCTTAGGGCGCTACCTAAATAACCTAGAATATATTCTACTAGATCTAAATTTAGGAGCACAAAGGCATCCTAACCCCTCTTTATTATTATTGTATTCTTACTTCGCTTAGTAACTATTTAGTAGTATAGAAGCATATTACGAAGCTTATCTATAATCCTATTACTAGTAGTAGTAGCTATAATATAGAGCAGCTCTAGCTTTAAGAGCTCGCCTCAATCTATAAGCACCTAGCGCTTAATATCTTAGTTTATATAAGCTATTATTTACTACTCCCTTGCTAACTATATCTTATTAATAATTAGTTCTAGGTTAGTACCCTTTAGACTAGTATTAATGTATTTTAGCGCCTAAACGCTGCCTAGCTATTATATACTTATAGTAATAGTCCTACTATTTATATCTATAATAAGAATAATTGCCTAATTAATAACCCCTTAATAATACTAATCCCTAAGCACCCTTATAAATATAATACTACCTCCTTTCTTAAGTTTAATAAAGCGCTTTAAGATAACCTCCTTAAGTATACTACTAATAATATTCCCTTCTGCTTTGCTACTATTACTAGTGCTTACTCTATTTCCTATGCCTTATATCTTTATACTCCTATTAAATATAGCTAAGAGGGTAGTAATAAGTTACCAAAGAAGGCTAGGAAGGCTAAGAAGACTAAGGTTTTTATTATTATTTCTAATAGTAGCTCTAGTAATAAGTCGAGTAGCGAGTTAGATAGTAACTCTAGTAATAAGTGAGGTAGCGAGTTAGGTAGTGACTCTAGTAACGAGTTAGCTAGTAGTTAGCCTGCAGGCGGTAGTACTAGGGATATTAGTAGTACTAGCTTAGTGACTAGTTGCTATAGTATTTATAGTAGTGCTGCTCGTGGTTATAGTGGTTATAGTGCTCGCGCCTATAGCTAGAGTGGGAAGTAAATAATTAGTTAGATTATTAGCTTTCTTCCTTTTCTTTATAGGATAATACCCTCTTTTACTATAATATTAGTATTAGTTCGCCACTTAATATAATTAACGTTCTACTTCTCAATTTAGCTTCTATTCTATAGTCTTATAGCTTATAAGTAGTAAATTATTACTATAACTTTAGCAACTAGTTATCTTACTTCTTATAAGCCATCTTATACTATCTATTGAACTTATGGATGGCCTCTTATATATTTGCTAAGTTCTCTATAGGCTCTTATATATTATATTCTATAGGCTATCCCACCTACTTAACTAAATATTATATATTATTATCAATACCTTATTATATAATAATCTCTTCTACTTCTTACTCCTCTAGCTTATCTTTAAGCTCTAGATATATAAACGAACCTTTGCTATTTACTTAGTAGTTATCCTATAGTTCTAATAAAGTAACTAAGAATATATTATATATCCTTTAGTATTATAATAGTAAATAGACCCTATATACTTATATACTAACTAGTTCTATAATAGCTACCTATATAAACCTAGGTGCTAGTTTCTTAATCTTAACTTAGAAGTTCTTTATTAATAGCCTGATAACCTATCCCTAATAGTAGGTCTAGTCTTTATACCTTATATTATAGTACTTAGCTTATGCTTTAGTAGCCTTCTGCTACTATTCCTAGGCCCTCTTATAGAGTCTTGAAATATATTTCATTTGCTTCCTTATGCCTTATATTATAACCCTATTTATAGGGGTTCTATATTCTATATAACGCGGGTAGTATTTATAAAGGGCTTCTATTAGCAAGTAGCTAGTAGTACTATAGTGACTATTAATATATGTGAACTCCGCCTCAGGTAACTAGATAGCTTATTCTGATAGCAAGTTACTAGTATATACTTATAAGTACTTCTCTAATATCTAGTGCGTTCTTTCTAACTACTTATTAGTCTAGGGGTAGTATATAGTAGAGAGGTAGTGCTTAATAGCCCTCTCTCTTGAAATCTCCTCCTAAAATTTACTAGTTAGGACCTTATCTTAGTTGCTAATAATACGCTCTAGGGTGCTAAAGTAGTATTTAACCTATTTATAGATAATCTATACTAGCTTAGTAGCTATTAGCTACTTTATTATTAGGATAAATATAATTAACTTAGTTATTTAGTATATAATAATAAGAACTATGTTATATTCCCTGCCTTTATACTAAGAGCGTACTAGGAATCTAGTAATAAAGTTTATGCTAACTTCCTAGAATAGGTGTGCAAGTAAGGGTAGTAGTTATAACTTTCTATAGGGCTTATGCCTTAGAACGCGGTTCCTTGGTATATATAGCACCTATCACAGTCTTCCTACTAGCCTGGGGCTATAGTAGGGGTCGCTAAGACTGCGAGTTTAATAAGGAAAAGAGCAATACAAGCGTGAACAATAATAAATAGTGCAATAGGCAATTATAGGTATATCGTGATATATTCTATAATAGCTGAGCCTTCTAAGCTTATCTACTAGAAGGCTCCTACTTAAAGGATAGGTATTAAGCCTAACTATAGTTACGTAGAATACTATATAATAGCTAACTATATTACTAAAAGGCGTGTAATATATACCCCCTTTTTAAAAAGTAATTATCCCGATTGCTATTACTATCGATCTAGGATATATATACTTAATACTCCCTTTTTTCCTCTTTATATTCTAATCGCTAGAAATCACTATAGCGTTATTAATTAGTCGTTATGCTAATAGAGGAGTATATTAAACTTAGATATCTACTAGCGCTTAGCGGTGCTATTATTGCTAGCGTTGCTCAGCGCGAGTTGCTTATTGCTAGTGCGCTAGAGATCTTCGATCGTAATATAGAGGTTTGCAATCTCAGTACGAAAGCTTGCGATCTCCTTAGTCTTAATTATATCGATAGCTATGCGAATCTTATTAGTAACTACCTGCTTAGATACGCCATCGTTCTTAAGTTTAGCGAGATGCTTGCTAATAGCGTTAATATTAATAGTATCTATATTAGCTATATTAGTCTCTATAGTATCGAGGTGAGGAAGGATTTCCTATTGGATGCTATTAATAATAGTATTAATATTACCCTCAGCCTTATTAGTGAGGTCCTTAGCATTTTTAGCATCCTTACGGGCTAACGGGTCTATAGTAGTAATATTACTAATATTAATAAGCGGGGCGACGGAAAGGAGGTTAATATAGTTTATTATAATGAGGTTACTAGCGATAATTCTATTAGCATAACTATAGGTATTATAAAAGTATATAGCGAGGACCTAGGTGCAGCTAGGGAGAAGCTCGCTATAAGCGTTATTATTAATATATATATTATATGCTTGCTTAAGGGTATCCTAGATATATCTAATATAGAGGTTAGAAGATATGTTCTTAGAAGGCTTAATATTATTAAGGATTTTCTCGATCTCCTCGATAAGGATAGTATCGGGGTAGTATAAAAAGGCGTTATTAATATAAGCCTTTGCTTCGTTAATCTGCTAGTACTAGGCTATAGGGCTAGGGCAGCCCTTTTTAGGAGTCTTGCGAGGGGTAGTAGCTGCGGTTTTAGCTAGGGTGCTAGTAATAACATAGGCTAGCTTAGTAGCTTAGGTATTATTATTCTAAATATTATTAGTATTATTATTAATAACCTCCTCGCGTTAGGTCTTAGTATCTATAGTAAAGAAGTTCTTCTTAGCTGCCTATTTACCCTTCTTATAGTCCTTATAGGACTTCTTCTTCTTAGTAGCAGACTTGCGAGTCTTAACTAGAATGCTAAGGTTAATATTATAGTTACTAACTTAGTTATTATTACCTTAGTTATCGCTACTATAGCGCAGGGAGATAGGGTTAAGCACCTCGTTATTCTAGGGGTTAGCACCCTCGTCTTAGCTGCTGCTATCGTTAGATAGGTGAGAGGATAGGACCTCGTAGTTATTAGCAACTTCCTTGCCTTTAGAAGCTATTATTATAGTAGTATTAGTTAGGCTAGCGTTCGGGAGGCTATATTTAGCGGGTTGGGATAATATTATTACTTATTATGAGAGGTCTATTGAGTAATAATTAGCATATAGGAGAGCAATAAATAAATAAAAGTATAGGCGTATCTAAATAAAAGTAGGTAGGTATAGTGAATAGAAGGAAGGTATAGAAGGAAACAATTTTCTATAATAGGGGTTAGTAAGGAAGGCATATAAAAGTTAGTACCTTCTGCTCCTTTTTATTTATTTTAATATAAGATAGAGAGATTAAGGAAAGAGTAGTTAATAGTAAAAATAGTAATAATAAAGGGAAAATTTATAATCCTAATATTGATTTAGGGTATATATAGTTATCCTATTAAAAGGATAGGAAAACTATTCAGTTATATATAAGGTGTGCGCCTTCTTATAGCTCTTTTAGTATCCTAGTTGAGGGGGAATTTAGCATTATACTCGTTAATAATATCGTTTATATTAGGTAATAGAGAGTCTCTTTATTCCTAGGTATTATCTTTTGCTATAAATCCCTTCTATCGGACGAGGTATTTAATAATAGGTTTATAACTCCTCTATAAGACTCTTCGTTTAATAATATAGTTAAGTTCCTACTCCTTACTACTATTAACCTTAATAGGCTTTAGTAGTAGAGTCTCGCAGTTAAATAGGTCTTCTCCCTGGGCTAGCTTATATAGCTAGGCTATAGAGAGGATTAGGTAAACCCGCTAGTGCTTAGGAATATCTACCTCATAGGCGAGAGGACTAATAATACGCTTAATTCGGAAGGGTCCTATCTATCTAGAGGTCTATTTATTATTATATTATCCTAGCAAGTAGAATCCTTTGCTAAGTTATATCTAGACTTTATCCCCTTTATTAAAAGTTATATTAATATAGTAGTTATTATATCTCTCCTTATATAAGGTATTCGCTATGTTAATAAGTAGTAGTACCTCCTTCTAATATATCTCCCTAAGGATAGTGAGGCTCTCTATCGGGGCGCTTATTTATGTAACTATATTGAGAATACTTCGTAGCTTAAATCTAAGCATAACCTCGTTTAGCGATTATCTAATTATAGTAGATAGGGAGTTATTAAGATTATACTATAGGGTAGGTAGTACGTCGGTCTACGGGATATTAGGGGATTTAGATATATAGAACTATATTGCGATCTTAGTAGTCTAGTTTATTCTTTTGCTCTACCCGTCTATCTAGGGGTAGTATGCTATTAAGAGGAGGAGCCTAATATTAAGGGTATTAAATATTATATGCTATACTATAGAGATAAACTTAGGATCCTAGTTACTAATAATATGATATAGAATTCCCTAGTCTAAGAGGAAAAATACGTAGAGTAGGACTATTACCTATTCTTTTGCTCTATAGGTTAAATATCCTGCGAGAAGGATTATCTTTTTTAAGAATTTATATATTACTATTACTAATATATCTAACTCTAGGAAACCTAGTAGGGCGTAGGGACTTCCATAGGATAGCACCTTAGGTATATTAGTAACGAAGTCTATAGTAATAGTATTATAAGGGATATCTATAATGGGGATAGGTTATAGCTATCCTAGTGGCCTTTAGCAGTCGACTTAGTTCTCTTTATACTAGTTATAGTAAGCGATATATTATTATATAAGCGACTTCTTATTGCAAAACTAAAAAGTCGATATTTCTACTATTATACGGTCTGCGCTGAAGTAGTGTTTTTCGTTATAACTAAGGCGGAGAATTATAGGTACTAACTTGCGCGGAATATAGAGTCTCTAAGTGCTATTTATAGCTATATAAAGGATAAGCCCTTCTAGCAATAGACTCTAAGGAGTTATTCGATAGCATTTTGGGGCTCTTCTAGCGGCTCTAGCGCTATTTTCCTTAGTAGTAGTATCGAATAGTAACTACTACTTGCCTAGTTCCTTTTACTAGGATCGGAGTTATTTGAGAATTTTGCTATACCTCGTGTTATTAGTATAGTTATCTATAATCTTAGCGATAAAGTCCTCCGAAATGCTTATAGTTATCTCCCCTATTGCTCCGTAGGCTTATGACTTCTTAGCTAACTAGTTAACTATATCTATAAATCCTGCGTCGTCGTTATTATTACTATAGGTTATTTCTACGAGGATATTGCTATTTTTAAACCTATTAGCTCGTCCTAAGGCTATAAGTAATAGTAGATGCAAGAGGGCGTCGGGGATAATATTAAGCTTCCCTAGTATATAGGTAACGTTAAGGTTGAATTGCAATAGGTAGTTCGTAGCGCTTACGAGCTATAGGTTAGCCTTATTAAGGTCTATAGTCCGTAGCGAGGTATATATAAGAATTCCCTTTATAGCTACGTGATCTATAAGAATCTATATAGGGTGCTTATTCGATTGCATAAGCTTATAGAGCTTCTTTATAGCCTATACTACTACTACTACCTCCACTTCTATAGCAAAGTATCGCTTTTCTAAGAGTAATATAACCTTAGATAGAAAAAGCACTAATTAGACGTGGATTTGCGTAATATCTTTGCTAGGTATATTAGTACTATTCTATAGGATACCTAGTTAGAATATTATAAGCTTAAAGCCGCCTTTATAGGTATTAACCTTGAAAAATATAGGCTTATTTAGGTTATAGTAGTATCTCACGACCTAGTTATAGAGATTCTCCTAGAGGGCGTTCTACGCCTCTTGCTCGCTTAATATTAGCTCGAATAACACCTTTTAGACCCTCTTTATTCGAACTGCTTTTAATAGACCGTTAGGAAGTATATTCTTATTATAGAGTTTTATAATAAGACGGGTCTTTCTATCCTATAGTAGCGTTATAATAATATTATACTAGGGTATATCGCGTTATAGCTATCTAGCTATTCCGAGGTATCTCTCGATATCGTGGAGAGTTTTTAGGAAGCAGAGGTTCTTAAAAGCTGCAATCCTATCCTCTATTCGTTTAATACTATTAGTATTTATAATATAGCTAAGGAGTTTTACTTTAGGAAACCCTATAAAGGACTTCTTAGGTTTAATATAAAGGCAGTTATTCTTAAAGAGCTTAAGAATAATATTAATATACTAGAGATAGTCCTCGTTACTATCGCTAAAAATAATAATATTATCGATATATACTCGAGCAAAGTACTAGTAGTTATATAGGAGGTAGTCTATAAAACGCTAGGCATAGGCTAGCGAGTTCTTAAATCCTATAAGGATAACGTTAGAAACCTCGATACTACGGGGACTTATTACTACTATCCTATTATAATATCTCGAGTAGATTAGTAGTTAGTAGAAGAACCCCGTAGCGTTAAATATTATTATATATTTCTTTCCTCTGAGGGTATCTATTATATCGTCTTAGTCGGGAAGCAGGTATATATCCGGGATAGTGATTTAGTTAAGAGGGCGAAGGTTAATAACAACCCTACCTTTTTTTATACTATTAACTACCCGCTATATAACGAAGAGCGGATAGATAACTAGAATTAGCCTATTACCCTATACTATCTTACTATTAGTATATATCTTGCTATAGATATTCTCAACGACTTCGAGGTCTTTAGCGCTAAGGGGGTAAGGCTTTACTATAGCCTTCTGGTTTTGCTACCCTTTAATAAGCTTAATATATATAT
>JAOQIF010001045.1:0-29710 GCA_026260285.1 Colletotrichum sansevieriae
CTATATTAACCTAGGTTATCTATAATAACCCCTCTAAAACGAGGATAGAGTGCTTAGAGATCCTTATTAACTATATAACTAAGGTCTAATAAGCCTTACCGCTAGCCTACTACTCCGATCTCATCCTACGGGACTATATTATTAATACCTACTAAGGGGTTAAAGAGTGCTATTTTTACCTCTTTAACCCTGCTAAATTAATAGAAGGGGTCCTTAGCTAGTTATATTTAGCTATTTTAATAATAACCTAGCCCACGGCTTAATATATCGCTGAAAATAACGATAGGACTAGGGTCTATTAGACCGACTATACCTACTATAGCAACAGCCAAAAAAATCGTTTTAGGCCCCGTATAGCTAGCAATAGCCTTAATAACATAGCAAGAGCCAAAAAGTGCTATATTTGCAGCAAACCCGGCTATTAGTCGATAAAATATACTAATAACGATCGCCATAAGGCCTATAGCAAGTTCAAGAGCAGCTAATATATCTAAAACAACGCTAACCCCGCTAAATATCACTAGGTTTTAGCGTGGTATGAGGGTATCGAAGACCTCGCAGCTACTGCAGCTAACCCCTCTGTTATTAACGACCCTATTACCCTCTTTTACTAGTTATTATCTATTAATAATAACAGCAACGAGATTAATAGCACCGATAAGGCCTTCCTCACTACTACCTATTTTAGCTAACCTACTGCGGTTAATAGCAGTAATATAATAACTCGCTTAGCTAACTAGTCGACCCTCTATGCGATTAACTATATTAAACCCTCTTATAACGCGTTATTTAATAAAAATAATAACCCTATTACAATATATATTACTAACTATTACTCGTTAACTATATTTAGAGGGATTATCCCCAACTCCAGCGCAGCCTGATATTTAACCAGGGGTCACCTATAGTTTCTAGCTCTATAAAAGAGGGTTAACTGCTAACTTAACCCCTCTATAGCTGGGGCAGCCTCGATCTGCTTTAGCAGCGCTAACCCTATCGAATCCCTTGGAATAACGGTTATTATAACCCCTTTTAGCGACGTGACCTTCTATATAATACTAACGAATACCCCCTTCCTATTATCCCTTTATAATATAGACCGACTTAGCATAAGATTCGATAATATTACTAACTAACTCGTTTATAATAACCTCACGACCCTAGTTATATAACTATAGGGCTACCTATAGTTTATGACTAACCTAGAAGAGGCCGTCGTAAGTTATAACCTCACTAATATCGAATTACGCTATATCTACTATCGTTTTAGCTACCTATCCGTCTAATAATTCCATAAAGTCCTCTAGCGCGCTAGCTACCCCGTTAATATTAACATTATTAATAAGTTAACGAAGTTTTGCTACTACTACTAACTCTATAGTAGTAGCCCCTATTAGTTCAAGTTTATAATAAAAGACGACTATAATTTCAACTACGAGGTTGTTATTAATATTATATATCTTAATAGCAACTACCCTGCCCTCTATATTATTAATACAGCTACTATGTTTAATAAAGCATGCTTTATAAAGGATATCTCTATTAAAACTATATAGCAGACCCTTTAGCTCTACTAGATCGATATATACTAGGGCCTACCTAACTAGATAGTTACTAACGCTAGCACCTCCTTTCGATCTACTAAATTTCACTAATCTGTGCAAAAGATAGCAATCTCTATAAAAGAGGTCCTAGTTAAGGCTTATAATAGTATTAGGAAGGTCGAATAATATTATAAGCTATTATACTAGGCCTATGAGATTATCCGGGCGGAAGATCCCTCTGCTAACCCCGATATTACCTTCTAAATAGCTATAAAAGCTATTAATAATATCGCTAGGCCCGATAGCCTAGTACTAACCCTGCTAGTATTCGGAGCCTACCTATACCTAACGGATGATTTAGCGCCCTTACTATTAATTATATAATGCACCTAAGCTATATAGAAGGCTACTAACGAGATCTGCTAACTCTACGCTAGTTGTTAGGTTAACGAGGCTATTATAGCTAGAAATAGCCCTATAACCGAGCCTATATTAAGCCTACTTCTCTAGTCAGAGGTCAGAATATAGCGTGAAAAAGATAGCTAGAAGGGCCCTTACTAGCTTATCTCTAATAATAGCTATAAATATATAGTTTAACTACTTAATAGGCTGAAATCCTTCTAATTAATTATTATTAAACCTTACTACTAGTCGACTAACCTACTAACGAAACCTAATAGCAATAACGATAGGACTGCAACCCCCTATAGGGTAACTAAGGAAGTCTATAATACTATTATTATTACTAATAACATAGCTCCCGCCCTACTATAGCGCCGAGGCTAGCCCTGCTATAACCTAGCGCTAGGTCTAACTTTAACTATACTCCTCGCTAAAACGGATATTACTACTACTAACGAGGCCTTCCTATCTACTAAAGAGCAATCCGACTATAACCTCGCTATTAAGTTATATAATAATAGCATAATTATAACCCCTAGAGAGCCTTTTGAGCAGTCGACCCGATAAGAGATCGAATCCCTTATTAAATAAGATATATTTAACTTTATTAGGTATAACCCTGCCTGCTATAGCAGGATCTGGATTTTCCGCTCCTATATTATTAACGAGGTTAAGGGTAAGATAACCTAGCCCTATAAGAAGTCGAGACTCGTTATTTAGAGCTATACTAATAATAGTAAAGAGGCTATTTTAACCTAAGCTACTATAATCTAAAGAGCTAGTTAATAGCTAATCCTTATAATCGCCTTATTATTATTAGCTAATAATAAAACCCTTTAGATTTATAATATTACCTAAGCTTATATCTAGTCTGCTACCTATCTCGCCCGCCCTATCCTCGCTAAAATCCCCGCCTAAATATAGTATAAATACCCTAATAATACTATTATAGAGGTTATAAAACCCCTCTATAGCATCGCTAAGGCTAGCACTTATTAGTAGGCTATATATAGCTACTACTATAAAGAGAGGCTCGAGATAGAGACTTCGTCGTTTAACCCCTGCCTACTTATATTAATAAAAAATAACCTATCTTTTGCTATTATAGGTATATAAACTAATAATATATTAGACCTATTAAACGATATATTTTCCGCCCTTGAGGAGGCTAAATTAACTAAAGCTAGCTTTTTAGCTAAACCTAAGCAGACCCTCGCTATTAATAACCCCCTTATATTTAATAATAGGATCGTAACGATCGATAATAGCAATACCCTCACCCTCTGCTAAAAGGACCAAGGGCTTAAGTTATGCCCTATCAACCCCTCTGCTAACGAAGCTATCTAAAAGCAGCAATATATTAAATAACGCGCCCGCAGCGCGTATATCGCGTTAATTTGCTAACCCGAGGCCTATTTTAACCTATCCGTTGCTATATAATAGCAAAACCCTATAGTTAATAATATTAGAACCCTTAACTAGCAAATACTCTAGCAGTTGTAATCCCTCAATAGAGGCCTTAGTTTTATTCCGCTTAACCTCGCTACTGCGAAACTATTTATTTTTATTAATAGATCTTTTGCTAATAATAACGACCTATTATTATAACTAGGTTTTATTATTATACTAGCTAATAAGGCTAATAATAATAAGGCTATTAATATATTTGAAATCAATAGTAATATTATCTACTATAGCTCGACGAAGTTAAAATGCGTTACCCGCAGCATACTAGCCTCGGAGATCTATAGCATAGTCGCTAGCGTTAATATAGCCTATGTGATTATAATAACCCTCTAAAAGGTCTCTAATCGACTAGATCTACCGTCGATATTAACTATTATTTATACTAACTTATATTCGCTATATAAGTACCTCGTTAAGCTAGGTATAACGAAAGAAAAGCGCCTTATAATCAATATAATAACGCTATAGTAGTCGTATGAGCGCTACGAGATCGCGGAGATCCGCTAGATCTATAGTAATAATAACCCGGCTAATGGACTTATAAAGTTAACGCTAAATAAAGCCCTCTAATAGCTTATTAATAATAATAAGGCGATAATATAGATAGAGGGGTAGGTCGTTCGATAGTAGCTAGGGCCCTGCGCATAGTAAAACCGGGGATATATAGCATATCAGGGGATAATAATAAAACGTGTAAAAACTGCAGTTATTAGGCTATTTAGGCCCCTTTTATAAGTAGTTGCTATTTAGTAGTTATTTTAATAAATATAGGCTATTATAGGGTAGGGGCTAGTAGTAATAAAAGACTGCTAGTATTAGAAGCCCAGTTAGTAGTTCGTTGCTAACCCGACTAGCGCTATATCGGGCTATTCGGACCCACCTATTGCGCTGATTTAACCAATAGGAGGGCCAGGACCCTATATATAAGGACTGCCTATATAGCCGTCGTAACCACCAAATCTACAATAGATAGACATCACGAATAACTATAGTATTACGGAAGAACCCTATCTTTCTGGTACTATTACCTGCGCAGGATAGTTATTCCGACAAATAGAGTCACGGCTGGCTCAGATGCCCTAGATCAACGTATCAGCTTTGTACGCTACCGCTCAACGTTACATTCCTCATCTCACATCCTTGGCTAAGTCGAGTCCCGAATCGACACCAGCCATCCTTGTAACGAGCTCTCTGCTTCCATACGAGCCTCATCCAGCCTTTTTTGCCCTGTCCTTGGTCAAAGCCGCCCAGCGCAATCTCACTCAGACAATGCGCATGTCTTCTTAGTCTGAGGGCGTTCACATTGGCTTGATCAGCGTGGGAGGCCCGGTTTCCCGCGACCACGAGGTGTTGAATCCAGGAAACATTGCTCAAAAGTCTTGGGAATGGTTTTCCCAGATCAAGGTGAAGCCTTCCTTCGAGGTCAAGATATGAATTATGGGGTAACCGGAATTCAAAACCCACCAAATCATCTTTATATACTTCATTGCATTTATCAAAAACCATCTGGCGTGTTGCTTGTACTTAAACTTCACGAAAACTTGTCCGTCCTTTGAAATATTGTCCCAGAGCAGTTGCGCTATGAAAATAGCAGCGTCTGTCGTAGTTGTGGTCGAGAGAAGACGAATATTTCGCGGCCCACCCTCATAATATTTATTCCTTACCTGCTCCAGCCTTCTTTGAAAGAGTCAATCTCGAAGCATTTCTTCAGCAAACTCAAGTCGCCCATCATTTTCACTCTCAAACGCTTGGGCCATCATACGAACTTTGAAATATTTCCTATAAATTCTGCTACCAATTGCAATTTCCTGCTTTATCTACACAGATGAGGCAGGAACCACAACAAAACAACGAAAAGTCGCTTTCTCACATTTGCAGCCCTACTTTGGGAGCCAACAGTCACCTGACTCTGTTCTTCTTTGGACTGTCTTTGGTCACTCCTTGCTTTTCAGCTTGCTTCTCACTCTGTTCACCATGACACATCCCCGAGTCCTTCAATGTGTCAAGTACTCTACCAAAGCCATCATGATCTAGGTGATTATATGTGCGATGGTCACCAGTACTTGGGCTCACAGTGCTCTTGGTCTCGTCGGTGAGGTTGCTCTTCGTCAGGAGTACTCCCTCGCCAACGCTATGAACCTCGGCCATTGCACCACCCATCTTCAGCAGCGCGGCATCCTCAGTCAGGCCACTGACCGTCGCATCGCCAATTACCACCAGTACTCTCAGCTCTACCATCGCAACGTCGACGACGTCCTTGATACGATCCACGAGATCATCGACGGAAGCATTAGCCTGAACTCGACTGATGCTGAGATCTTTGCTACTCGAGACGATGGCTGCGTTCTCAGCGTAGAAACCACCGAAGGCCCCTTCTGTAAGTTCATTCTTTCCATCTACTCAGATTGGCTCATGCTGATCTTGTCATCACAGACGTCAAGGGAGAGCGTGTTCGCTGGGCACTCTGGGACGATGAGCCCGGCACCCCCATGTACCTCGATCTCCAGATCATCGACACCGAGACCTGCGAACCTGTTCCTGACGTCTGGGTCGAGATTTGGCGTAAGTGATTATCCACCAAGCTCCGTGAGCACTATTTAACAGCACGCAGACGCGAACGCCACCGGCATCTACTCCGGCGTAGTCGCTGGCTCCAACGGCGCAGGTGACGACGACCCCAAGAACGCCTTCACGACCTTCCACCGCGGCCTCCAGAAAACGAACGCAGAAGGCGCCGTATGGTTCGGCACCAACTTCCCAGGCTACTATTCCGGCCGTACTCCTCACGTCCACATCATGACCCACGTGGAGGGAACCGAGCCTCTGGAGAACGGTACCATTCAGAACAATGTCGCGACTCACGCCGGTCAGATGTTCTTCGACCAGGAGCTTGTCGAGAAGATGCGCAAACAAGACCCCTATAAAGTCAACACCCAGGCCTTCATCGAGAACAAGGACGACGCCTACTTTCGGCAGGAGGCGGAGTTTTCCGACCCCGTCATGAGCTATGTCTTGCTCGACCAGGAGACGCGGAACACCGAGCAGGGAATCCTTGCCTGGAAGCTTGTTGGAGTGAACATGACGAATGTTCGAGAGCTGAGAGTTGCCAACTAGTTTCAGGGCTGAAGATTGGAGCAAGTCCCATGGAAGAAGGGGATAGAAGGCGCAGGCTTGGACGGAGAACCCAATACGGTCTAGGCGAAAAGTCGATCAGACTGGTGAGTCCTGACTCGTCAGACTATTACATACTACACATCGGGCAATGTGCCGTCCATGGGATTGTCGACAGTTCAATCAACATATTTGAAATCAAGGCTTACCATTTAACGGTGAGTTTTTCGCCAAAGACACTCGGCGGCAATCGAGCACGTCGCTTTCCCCTGAGTGAATGACAATGGCGGATACGGCCTAGTCCAATGAGACAACAAGTCTGTTCTATATACACTTCTCCAGAAATGGTACCGAACCAGCCTATTATGAAATATCCATGGCGTCAATGGTTGCTGTCTGACCCATGTCAAAGCCCGACCTGTTCAGAAAGTCAATCGCATCATCCATGCCCTGGGGCGAGTTGAACCAATGCCCGCCATCTGGGTACTCTTTCCACTTAACCACGCATCCAAACCTTCTCAGCGTGTCTCTCAAAACACGACCGCTTGCAACTAAGACCAGAGGATCGTCGACGCAGTGTTCCAGCAGGATCGGGGTGTTCCGCAGTAGTCTGTTGTCGCCAGGGATGCTATCCAGCCCAAGCACCGCGCGAGTAGCAGCCAGACTCCTGCCGGGAAACGGCATTCGGCAGGAGAATCCCAAGACAGCCCCAAGCCTTTGCTGGTCATCTGGGAGATACAAGTTGAGAATTGTGTGCACGCTGGTCGCGGCACCTTGACTGATCCCTGCCAGAATGACGCGATCATACCGGCCACCCAGCACCTCGGCTTCTTTTGTGATTATGTCTCTGATACCGGAGACGCTTTCCTTCAGACCAGCAGCCTGCAGCTCTTCGCGTTCTTCGAAATCGGACACGTTCCAAATGTCGAACCATTGCGAGATCCTATTACCCGGGAATGCTGCCAAGTGGCCTTTTTGGGCTTGCGGAAATACCCAGCGGAAGGACGTGAACGCATCCGCGAGAGTTCGACCTCGAGAGTCCTTGGAGTACGAGAGAGACTGGGAAAGGCTCTGCGCGTTGTCGCCGCGGCCGTGCAGGAAGACCACGGTGCAGGTGTGAGCTGCCAATGGCGAGATGGTGACTGAAGACAGTTGCATTTTGACATGGAGTTTTGGAATCTATTAGGTCTGTTTCTTGACTACAGGCACCACTGCTGTCATTTATTTGCCTTGGTAGTATGACATGTGCCAGTGCTGCCTATTCTGCACTAACCCCTGCTGCAGGCAGCTACATCTGGAAGCTCATGTAGCACGGCTTAGTATTCCCGGCGAGCTTTTTATCAGGAACATGTTTCCCAGAAATATCAACAGGTTGCAAGTCACATTTAACATAGACATGTTCATGATAACAAACGGAAACAAGTCTATCTACACGTCGGAACATGGAAACAGCCCTGTCAGTTCATTTGTTCGAAAGCTTGTCTCAGGTTGTATAACGATACCTGGAATGGCAAGGTTTGCAGAGCGGAACACATAAAATTTATTTAACGCTCTTCACTACAAAACGATTCCTAACTTCCAATGTAACGTTGTAACCACAGATGGTAGCCCTAACGACCTATGAGCTTCGCAAATGCTATATTTCAATCGCCATTTCAAATCGCCGGGCGGTTCATCCAATTCTTGAGCATTTTTCGGATATGATGCTGTTGGTTGGTTGATCCAGTACTGCTTGAACTTTCTCGTCGACTAACGACGTTGGTCAGGTCGGATCCCCCGGAAGGGGTTCGCGTTGCCATAGGCCTGTTCTTGTAGCCTTGGTTGGTCATTAGCAATGCAACAATTTCGTAGGGGCACTTGGCGAGCTCACACGTAGTGTCATATCGCTTCGGATCCTCAATGATCGCGAAGAACTTCGCCTTGGCTTTATCTCCTGGCGCCATGTTGAACGAACTGACGATTTAATGTATTGGGCACGTTGGTTTGATTCTCTAGGTGGTCCGGCAAAGAAACTCCCGCCGACTGGCGAGGAGATGTACGACGCGGGAGCAGGACGAGGGGTAGACGATTCTTATACTCTTGTCCGATCAACATCCCAGCTGAGACCTCGTGTTTGCTTGCTGCCATGACCCGGGGTAAGGTTTGCCTCCGACCATTCCTATTCGCTCATCACCGTGGTCAATGTTTCAACGATCTTCATTAGGATTGGAGAACGCATTGCTGTCACCGTCGAAATGAGGGGTAGCCCACCATCTTCTCCCTACGAAGTGCCGACTCACCGACTTACGTTGCAGCATTATTGAACTCTCCAGGGCAATTACGGATGTCCGGTTGGTCAGAAGCTCCTGCATGTTTCGTGATGGCGGGCGGTATGTCATGAGTCGAACGACCGCGATGGGCTTGAAGCCAGCACTTTCGGACTGCAGAGTACTAAGTTACAAGGTTAGTCAGTCAGATCCTGATATTGCGATGACGGGCTTCAACGTTCATTCAAGATCAAGCTTCTCAGCTTAGGGCGGTGTTGAAGTAGTTTACACGATTTAGTCTTGCGAATGGTGAGGAGCCATTTTTTCCACTATGGAGGCCGAAGCCGCCGAGAAAGCCACGGAGGAATCCTTGCCAAGCTAGATACAATGTACATCTTGCGTTCAAAAGGGTGTCACAATATAATTCATACAAGCAGAGAACAGTAGTCGCCAGAGAAACTAGCGGAACGGTGCTTGAACTAGCCGCATTGCTCTGAGCCCTCGCACGTTCAACCTGATTTATATTGACTCACAACGATGTGCGCAATTAAGAATCGATATGTCTCCACTCACTCGTATCGCAAATTCTACAAGTCAAAAAGCGTCCACGTAGTTAGAGTATTCGAAAAAAGGAGAAAAGAGAGAAGAAATCTGTTGGGAAAGGTGTGAGCTGCGTAATGATGAATTGCTTGAATTGTAAACACAGTCAGCGCTTAAAGCGTCCACGTATTCTAATGTAGATTGAAAATTCTCAACTCGCTTCTCAATCATGTCTAAAAAAGACGCCTTGAGCCGAGGTGTCTTCTCAATGATTAGTCTTGAAATCTGCATGAGAATAGGTTTGAAGTGGGAAAAGAAAAGCTGGACTATAAATGCGAGTTATATCCTTTTCGATATTGCCAGAAACCTAGTAATGAACGTATGCAAATAATGCAAAATAGTTTGTCGCATATTAGACGAGAACCAGAGTTGAGACTTGTCCTAGCTTACACGCGTCTCTTGGTGAGATACGAAGCAACATTTAGGTGGTCTGGAAGAAGACCGCATATCTTACTTGGAGGTTTAAAACATTGTAGATGCATACTAGTAGTACGACAACGCAAAGAAACAACAAAGAGACGGAGCATGCTAGCACGACCTGGAGTCCAACCAAGGGAGCTCTGGGTTATGAGCCCATCGCTCTACCTCTGAGCTACCGTGCTGCCAACTTTGTTCTCTGTTGTGTTTAGTTGACTGGCCATATGATGGCTTAAATAACTATGGACGGGAGAGTAGTTTGTTCCGGACATCGTATGCCTATGGCTTCTTGCTTATTTCGAGGCTGTTTTCATGAAAAGTCCAGAACAAATCATCGACCTGTAGTGTCATACGAATTTGGCCCCTAAGTTTTCCAGAGAAGCTTCCCTTCGGCATCATCCGCGATCCATTGCATACATCAATTATCTTCTGCCTTTTCCTACCTCCTCGATGAAAGCCGGATTAGTCAGCGGAGGGAAACCAGTGACATCAGGTCCAGACTAAACTACACAATACGTTGGCTCAGATGCTAAGATCCTTCACTTTGTGTATGTATAAGTCTGATAAGCTGGTTCAATGTTTTCCGCGACTAGAAGTATTACTCCGATGCTGAAGAGCTCCTGTAGCGTATGCCGAGTTGGGTTCGTTCTTTGCAACATATACACACACTAAGCTTAAGTACCAACCGACCACAACGGTTCGAAGTATACCAAAATACGCTCCGGAGATAATGCCATGCGACCAGATGCCTTGAGACCCTCGGAACCCATATGTTCAACGCCATGCGTGTCTCCATCCATCGTAATTGTGGAACACCTCGGGATCATTCCGTTCGTTGAACTGTTCTCCAAGACTAGGCTGTGTCTAAATAACAGGAAACGTTATACAAAGGGAAAAGTCGAGAAGTCGAAGAGAACAAGAACTTGACCAAAGTTGTTTTACCGGGTAGAAGACGACTATCGTGACAAAGCTGAAGGACCTCCTCGGCCTAGACAGATTCACTGCGTTCTGCAAAGGAACAAATAGAGAAATTGATAATAACGATGGATTTGGCTCGTCGGTTGCTACGACATCATACATAGTTGCGAGAGCTTTCTTTGGTTTCGACCAACGGGCTTCCTCCATCAGCCGCGACATTGCTGTTTAGGCTCAGTTGGCTCTGTCGGATTAATTTCTCTCGTTAAATTTCCTGAAGCACGTTAGAGAAGAAAGAGGTCCAAGAGCAGGTCCATAGCCACAGCCAGCGCTCATGGAACAAAATTGTGTCCAGAATGTGCTTGAGCATACCCGGCTTAGTCTATTAAAGCAAGTGGCGTTGCGGTCGACGTTAGGTAGCCTCTCATGTTAGTCCGCATGTTGAGTAGATGAAGACGAGAGCTCTGGCCAGTAGCCTCTGGCAGTCGATGGAGAAAAAGCCTTTCGATAGAAGTAGTACCGGGAGCAAAGCAACCTCTGGCTGAGAAACCGGAGGACAGTTTCCCGAGGAAAGGGTTCAGCAAAAAAATCGTCACCAGTCCAAGACGCAACCCATGATTGCATTCATAAAGCAGGGCAGGAAACACGGCACGTTGTTATCCACCACAACGAATGAATGCATTGACCTCGTGGTATTAAACAATACATGAAAAAATTCCCAAGCAGGCTCTTCGTCATCATCAAACAGGCAAGGAAAAATCAAGAGTCAGTTGTCTAAAGTAGTAACGCTACGACTTCTCCGGCTTGGGCACATTCGGCGCGTTTTCGGCCACCTCCGCGGCGGCGGCGGCGTGCTCGTGCTTCTTACCCTTCTTCTTCTCTTTCTTGATGGCCGCCTCGGCGACGAGCTGCTCGAACACGAGGTAGTCGCCCTCCTCCTCGGGCGAGCGCTGCGCCTTGGAGAAGATGTCGCCAATCAGCACCAGCGCCTCGGCGCGCTCCAGTCGCTTGGCCAACGGCACCTTCTTGTCGTTGAGCACCGAGTCGCACACCTCGCGCAGCACGCTCTGAATCTCGAACTTGCTCCCACGCCACGCCGCCATGAGGATCTTGCCCGTCACCCGCCTCTCGTACTCGGCCTTGGCCTCCTCGGACCAGTCGGCGCCGCCCTTCTCCTCCATACGCGCCATCTCCTCGATGGTCTGCTGGGCGTCGATGGCGCTGCTGATGGTGTTCCACGTCTCCTTGACGATGGTGCCCTTGTCCTTGACGCGGCTGAAGAAGCCTCCGATGCCGAGGAACTTTTGGCTGCGGAGCAGCGCCGTCGCCTTGGCGAGGTACGTCTGGCCGATGGCGTGCAGGATGTCGAGGCCGAAGGACTCCATCTTCATGTTCTCGACCTCGAGGCGCGTCTTCTCCTGGAAGGATTTCGTCACGTCGGGACCCTTGTCGGTCTCGGTCCATACGCTTATCCGGTCGAGCAGCTTGCGGGCGAGAGTATCGACACGCTCCTGGCGCACGCGGGCGCGCTCCTTGTCATAGGCGGCAAGTTGCTCGCGCTGCTCCTTGGTCAAGCCCTTCTTCTTCTCCTTCTTACGCAGTGACTCCTCCGTCTCCTTCTCTTGGCCGGCTGAGACCTCGTCGGAGGGGCGATCCATCAGAGCAGGGCGGAGGGGGATTTGGTTGCGTTTCGAGCCCGAGGTGGCGGAGGGACTGGGCGAGGACGTTCTCTGGTAGGCGGGCGGAGGTGCATCGGCGGCGGCAGCTTCAGCGGCGTCGCGAGCCTTGAGCTTCTCCTTCTCATCTTCGACGACGACGGTGGGGGGCGGGGCGGCGGCAGCGGCAGGAGCGGGAGTCGTGGCGCTGGTTGTGGGCTTCTCTGCGTTGGTCTTCTCGCCATTGGCGCCGGCCTTCATGCTCTCCTTCTTGGCCTCCTCCGTGCCGGGGAACTCGCCGTCGGCGCCCTCTGCACCCTCTGCACCTTCAGCGCCCTCCTCACCCTCCTGCATTGTGATGTCCATCGTCGCGGTCAGGTCCTTCATCAAGCTGATCTCGCCGATCCAGTCGACGAAGGCGTCGCCGCCGAAAATGGAGGTGAAGAACTCGGCGGGGTCGGCGAAGCCCTCCTGAGGTTTGGCATGGTCCTTTCCATACTTGTCGTAGGCGGCTCTGAGATCCTTGTCGGACAGGACTTGGTATGCTTCTCCGATCTCCTGGAACTTTTCGTGGGCGGTGGGGTCGTTGGGATTCTTGTCTGCGATGATGGCGTCAGTCATGCGCCTCGGCGAGGAGAAACTCCGCGGTGCAGTCGGCAGGCGTGCTTACCTGGGTGGTGGACGATGGCCAACTTCCTGTAGGCCTTTTTGATCTCGATGTCGGTGGCGGTGGGCTTCACACCCAGCGTGTCGTAATACGCAGTGTCGACGACCATGATCGAGGTTATTTTTTGGGTAGTTGAGGGGTATCTAGAAATAGGGAAGAGAGAGATCTATGTCAAAGATTCGCACAGGGAATTAAGGTCAGGGAGAGGAGGAAAGAAGGAAAAGAATACGGACGGGCGGGCGGGATCGCGGGAGAGGAATCGCGATGTGACGTGCGGGTAGGGATACCTTTGATAGTGATTCAAGCAAGAAAATCACAAGGAAAACTATGGTAAGTAAATGTTACGGTGACGACCCAGGGCGGCGCACCCGATGGGACGGCAGGCCGCAGCGGCGGTGCAGCCCAGCAGGCGACCTAACGATTTATTTTGGGTGGAATTACGTTTTCGCGGTACCCCGCCAAATTACGTCGTTGCTCCAACCTTGACTCCAGCGCAAGCTCCTCTTTTTTTTTCCTTTTTTTTCGCGTGGTGGTGGCAGAGCTCTCAGATGCCCGCCACCGTAGGTAGGTAGGGGAGCTACCGTGCATCTTACCAGACAACAGTCATGTCTGATGTCTTTTGGGCTGAGTGCCGAGTCTGTCAGGCGGCAGAAACTGGCGAAGCCCACTAATCCAGCCTTGGAGATTACGCGGACCGGGACCTGGTGACAGGGATGACGTTGCGTAACATCGCGATCTTACAGCGACGAACCTGCATCTCAGACTGGTCTACCTTACCTAGCGGGCATCAAACATTGTTTATTGTCAGCTTCGAGGGCACAAGCTCTTGGTGGCGGCGAGGGATATGTAAGTCATACTTCTGATCATCTTTGTCTGTCGTTCCCGGAAAGTAAAACAATACTTACACCAACGTTACACGAGTCATCCTGTTCCTTTTAGGACGGCCAACATATCCGGCGTTGATTCCGCCAGCTTCGAGGCATTCCCCGTGGGACCGGTCAATACCGACACTATTGCTTATTGCATCGGCCTTGCCGACTCTCGGTGGACGACCATTTTGCGCCTGATACACGTCCAATTGCTTTAGTTTCATGCTATACTGCCTTTTTTTTTTTTTTTTTTTTTTTTTTTTTGGTGCTATCATCCCACTTTGAACACCGACTTCGTGTTTCGTCTTGATCCTTCTCTCGATCCCTTCCAACGTGGCAAGTTCCTAAATACGCCGAGCCCGAGTTTACCTGATTCATTTGACACCGTTAGCCTTCATGCGCTCAAAGCACGCACGATAGGCTTCGTGCACCTCCGGCACCGTGTAGTTGTACTCCTTCAGCTTCTTCTCTAGCTTTGTGGTGTCGAGCTTGCAGTTGCTGCGACCGGCTTTGATGACCTTGGCCTGCTCCTCGAGGGAGAAGTTCTTCCATGTGTAGTCTGGGCGGACGATCTCCTTGAAAAGGGAGAGAACCTCGTTGTGAGAGATTGCTCCAGGATTGGTGAAGTTGTAGATGCCAGTGTCCTTGTGCTCGGCCATAAGAATTGAGGCGGGGAGCAGGTCGGTGAGGAGGGTGTTGCTGTTTGGGATGTCGACAACACGGTCGTACTTGGCAATCTTGGTAACGAAGTTGCGAGGGTGCAGGTCGTCACTAACGGGCATGCGAAGGCGAAGGATGAGGCAGTTCTTGTAGTGCTTCATGATCTGCATAAGGGTCAATTGGAGCTATCCGAGAGGGAGCTGGGAAGTTTGCGACTTACCTCCTCGACATGACCCTTGGTGTCCGAGTAAAAGCTGCCCTTGAAGTTGGCAGGGTCTGTCTCGAGGTAGCCGGGGCCACCGATAGGGTGGTTATCGTCGTACTGATAAATGCAACCGGTAGCGAAGACGGTGACATGAATGCCCTTCAGGAAGCAGGCGTCTGTGAGGTTCAGGGTGCCGATAACGTTGGATCGCATGGTGGCCTCCTTGTTGTCCTCGCACCAATCGACATTGGGACGGCCAGTGCAGCCGGCACAGTTAAGGACGTGGGTAGGCTTCACCTTGTCGAGCTCGGCGAGAACACCCTCGCGGTTCTCCATGCGGACTGTGGTGGAGTAGACCTCCTTTCCATCCTTCTCGAGGAGGTTCTTGAGGTGGTTTGCGACCCAACCTTCGCCACCCCAGATGAGGAAGCGGTTCGCCGAGTGTCCGTTGGTAGCCATTGTGGTGTTCGTGATGTTCGTCTCGTTATCGGGTGGGCTCGTTTAGGGGGGTTCGAGAGTTTCGGGCTACTGTGTCGTGTCAACTGACCGGGATGGTGTAAGTTGTGAGGCAGCCGGATGTCGACGGAGGCGGGCTTATATGTCGTCTGCTGGGAAGGGATGAGGTCGTGGGTGGGAAAGAAAACGGAAAGGAAAAGGACAAGTTTGGGCAATTTGTAAGACAGGACAGCAGTCTCAGCAGAGAAAAGGAAAGGCGTGAGACAGGATTATTTATCTGGGGTAAGCATGGCAGCGCAAGTGCGACCCAAGGGAGAGGGACCGGAAACTTTCATCTAAGGTACGAGTCGTAACTGTATTTCCAGTCCGTGGTCGAGACTCGTCGTAGCTGTACGGACCTTATTATTGCGTACCTACCTCAGGTAGCTAGCTGTCTCTCCTGTCGGAGCGGCAGCCGGCAGCAAGCAGCAGCTGCCACCGACACTGGGCAGCAGGTGTTCATGTCGTTTCCCCCCCCCCCCCCCCCACCTTCGGGAGTTGGGGGACGGGGAGGACTCCAGTCGCTCTTCCCAACTGCCACCGCGAGACCCTGCAGCGAATCTTACGTACCTCAAGTACGAAGCTTGCTAAGAGCTACGTTCCATGTTCGAGGGCGCGCGCCTTACCACAGCATGTGAGAGCTACTTGCAGTCTATGGCCGGCGGGGCTCTAGGTTTGTAAGCAAATCCTAGACAAATAGGATGTGCACAGCGCCATGGCGGCCGAAGACAGCATCAGAGAGCAATAGAAGCATTTGTTAATGAAGGACTTGGCTGGCAAGTAGCTACTTGCTACTGCTGCGGTTGAGGCTCTCAACACGCGTATCATTGGATACCAGAGCCTAAGATCAAGGGGGCTAGACGGGTTTCGACGTGCTCCCTTGGGAATGCAACGAGTGAGACATTGTCTTCGGGGTGCACACCGAATGGTGCTCCCTTGAGTCGGCGGAGTTGGGAGCGTAAAAGCGGTTGAGACTTTGGAGAAGACAACTTTTGCAGGCTCAGGGTAGAGAATGGCGTAGATTCAGAGTTCCAGGGCTCGATACATAAGCCACGGTGGTTAGTCGCGCAGGATCTGGTGATGTTCATCGTTCGAGATGATTCCTCAAGGACCAGGCGATTGCGCACTTCGCGTGAACAGGTAACTGGATCGGATGTTCGGGTCGTGAGGGGGAGGCTGAGGGAAGCCCGATGAATTGCATGCGTGCGAAATGTCGACTGCTCCCTACCCACACACCTCAGTTGGCATGGTGTGGGCAGGAGGCGGGGAAGGGAAAGCAAGTACTTATAGCCTGAGTCAAGCCATAGGCGAGCTGGTCTCGGCGCTCTGGACATTCGCCAAGCTGCAGTGCTTGGGAGACACCCGCGCTTCATACTACGAGTTGGGCCAACGGAGAAGGAGCTCAGGGTGAGAATCAACAGAGTTCACAGACAACGGCCTGGCTCGCGAACAGTTAAGTGACGGCCATTTTCAGGATACGTATCGTTCGTCCAGTGGTCTGCTTGTCCTTGGCAACCAATCATGCCAGCTCGTCCGTCTGATTGGCTCGCCTAGGTTTAGCCGAAGCACCGACTTCATGGTCAGTGCACCCGGCTTCGCCTTAGTCATCACCTTCCAGAAAGGAGCTCAGAGTGCGATGTTGTTGGTGCCTTTTCCTATTCGGACACTCGACCGCGAACTGGCGGATGCGAAGACCACGCGCGCTCTGTGTGTGTCACTGTAGCATGGAGCCGCTCGCCGCACATCCGCGCCGGTCCACCATCCACAGCAGCCAACCACGACGCTGGCTCGAATGGAGGTTACCTAAGTACCTTACTTATAGCTTGGCAGATCGTTGCATGCATTTTGGCAAATTTGGGGAGGAGCTCAGCCCTTGCCCACCAAGATGGGGCCGTTGCACCAAGGTTCTTCTTTCCCATCCTACCGGTCGAATTCGATTGGCTCGTTCCAGATGACAGCGGAGAAATCTTTCCTCCTATTCTCCTGACCTGCTTTTCCAGCTTCGCTTCTACCAGCGTGTGTGTTGTGTTGAATTCCGTCCCGTCGTCACCGGTCAACCAGATCGCCTGTCTGCTGCATTCTGATCCTGATCCTGATCCTGATTCTATAAGACCCCATCCTTGTCCTTGCGAACTGATCCGATCCAACTCCTCGGATCGTGGAGAAGATTGCAACTGCGACTTACCTTGCTGTACTACACTCTCCTTGGCGGCGCACATATTAGGCCACAAAAGCCACAGACGGACGACTAGAGACTTTGCCAACCACTGCGAAGATTGCCTCACCTCAGGCCAGTTCATCTTCACCTTCAAGCACAGCAATACGCAACGATTGAGCATCACCGCCTCCTGTGCTCCATCGCGCCTGACTTCCCCTCACCACAACGCACCGTCCATCGCGACGACGACGACGACGACCTGCAACCATGGGCGCCCTCTACTACGTCTTGCACCCGAACCAGCTCCGTTCCATCATCCAATGGTACTGCCCATTTCCTCTCTTTTTTTGGCGCGACACTGATAGCGCTCGTCTGTCATTTGCTAACTCACTTCCAGGAAGGTATGGCACGAGCCCGTCCACCGCCGCGACCCCTCCAAGGAAGACGCGACCCTCCAATCTTGCTTCGAGTTCCTGAACAAGACGAGCCGTTCCTTCTCCACCGTCATCCAGGAGCTCAACCCTGAGCTTCTCGTCCCCGTCGCCTTGTTCTACCTCGTCCTGCGTGGACTCGACACGATCGAAGATGATATGACGATCGACATCAAGGAGAAGGAGCCGCTGCTGCGCAAGTTTGACACTCTTATGGAGCAAGACGGTTGGACCTTCAGCGGTAACGGACCCAATGAAAAGGACCGCGAGCTGCTGGTGCACTTCGACGACATTATTGTCGAGCTGAAGAAACTCAAGAAGCCGTACTACGATATCATCAAGGACATCACCATCAAGATGGGCAACGGCATGGCTGACTACGCTCTCAACGCCGAGCTTAACGAGAACGGCGTCAACACCATCAAGGAGTACGAGCTGTACTGCCATTACGTTGCCGGTCTTGTTGGCGACGGTTTGACTCGTCTGTTTGTCGAGGGCGGCATGGCCAACCCCAAGCTCCTTGAGCGCCCTGAACTCACCGAGTCCATGGGCCAGTTCCTTCAGAAGACCAACATCATCCGTGATGTCCACGAAGACCACCTTGATAAGCGCGCCTGGTGGCCCAAGGAGATTTGGAGCAAGCACGTGGACAAGTGGGAGGACCTCTTCAAGCCCGAGTACCAGCAACAAGCCCTCGAGTGCAGCTCCGAGATGGTCCTCAACGCCCTTAAACACGCCGAGGAGTGCATCTTCTACATGGCTGGCATCCGCGATCAGAGTGTCTTCAACTTCGTTGCGATTCCCCAGAGCATGGCTATTGCGACACTTGAGCTCGTTTTCCGCAACCCCGCCATTTTCTCCAGCCACATCAAGATCACCAAGGGCGACGCATGCCAGCTCATGTCTGAGTCGACGCAAAACCTGCTTGTGGTCTGCGACGTCTTCAGAAGATATGTCCGCCGGATACACAAAAAAAACGACCCTCGCGACCCCAACTATGTGCAGATTAGCGTGCAGTGCGCCAAGGTATGCAACGCGACTCTGTCCCGCGTCATTGTCCGTGTACAAAAAAACTCAATTGCTAACTTAACAAACAGATTGAGCAGTTCATCGATTCCTTGTTCCCGAGACAGGACCCCAAGAAGCTCGGAGAAACGGCGAAACAAAAAGAGCGGGGCGAGCCGGGCATGGACCCGGGCGAAGCCTTCATATTGGGTGGCATGGTCTTACTGACCCTCTTTTTTGTCTCTGCTCTTATGGTGAGTTCAAAAATTTTTTCCCTTCTTCTCAGTTCCTCGTCTCTTTTTCAACCATCACTTCCCACTCCACTGGTCTTGCAACATGTCTTGACTGGACTGACACAACCCAGATTGGAACGGCCTGGTTCTTTGGAGCACGCTTCGACTCTCTTTGGAAAACGGACGGCGTCTACTGGCCCGGCACTGAGCCCGGTGCGGCGACGCCGTTGACCACACCGCTGGAGCACAAGGAGCTATAACCAGACGGACAAGAGCCAAAAACGTTTTACGCTTCATTTGACTTGTTGATGGTACATATTAACGATGAGTTTTTCGGTTGCTCTGCCGATCTCGGCTACGAAGCCATGAGCACATACTAATCTTGCTAATATACATCATTCCACGACGGTCTTTTTCGCTCCTAGACTAGTGTTCATGTCGCCCTTTGACGCCGCCGTTGAGATGACTTGTTTGCATCAAAAACCCAAGCACGGATGTCAAATTGCAATTCAGTCCCGCCGCAAGGTGGTCATGACTGTGGTTGTGCCGAAGAAGTGCTGATATCAAACCCACCGGCAAAGACCTCGTCCGTCAGCGGCGAGTACGGGGCGGGCGCATCTTCCACTGCTCCAGGGATACGCTCTCTTGCTCCGGCTTGCAAACATCCTGTGACCATGCTGCCCGTTATATGTTGGACGTCGATACTTCAGATTCGGTGCCGCCTTTTCGTCGCTATCGTAGGCATCGTCGTAGTCGTCTGATCCACGGGCATTTCTTGGTTCAGCTAGTAAACCTGCCAGGGCAGCGCATTTGTGAATCCGTCCCTGGAGCAAGTCAGGCCATCCATATCCAACACCAAGCCATGTTCCTCGGGTCCCTACATGTCAAGGACGACAGGAACCTGACCCGATTTCAGATCAAAGCCCTGATGGAAGCAAGGGAATCGTTGAGTTGCTACTGTGAACAAGTCCTATGTGAACAAGTCAAGACGAGTTAGACTACTGTGGTGACCGAGTCCCCGTAATGCTTGGCCTTTCGCGCATATCGGACGAGATGCTACTGCTGGTCCTATATTCGCCCGGACTTTAGCCCGCAGCCCCATGATGGCCGGCAACCGAATTCTCCAAGTCCTTCTTCCCCGCGCGCGCGAGGGAGTCGAACTCCCAGCTAGACACGAAGCGATAAGAGGCCAAAGCCCGTGAGATGCGGCTCTTGGAAGGCTTCTCGGCGTTCATGCGACACCCCGACTTCCGGTCTGGCAATTTGGATGACTGCGCCACCATACTGCTGTCCAAGCGCCTTTTTTTCCCGTTACAGATTGATATTTCCGTCCCTTTCACGCCTGTACGTTGGTCTAAGATGATTCATCCTTGGGTCTTCTCACGAAAATCAGTGCAGCAGTATCGAATTCTCCTGTATGCGGTTCTCCGAGGGAAAAAGGGCTATTTCCAAACATGACAAGACTTTTCTCTTCCGGAGCCCTATTGCCACCCAGCTACGTTCAGCCCGTACAGACAGACGCCAGACAGGGACAGAGATTTGTGAGACTTGGTCGAAGAGGGAAACCCTTGTCCTGACGCCAGCTGAGCTCGTTCCAGAAGACACCCCTGACGCCAAGAATTGGGTTGTCTATAACCCGCGAGGCGACGTCGACACACAAACACAATCTGGAACTGGGGAAACTCGCAACCGGGGCTCAACCGATAACTCCAAGGCTAAGATTTTCTTGGTTTCGGAGACTTGATTCAGCGACGCTTGGCAATTGTTCCCCGGCATCCTTCATGTCGGCTTTGTGGAGTGGCTTTTTTTCCTCAGTAAGAATCTAGATAATCTGAGTTATCGTCGTCGTCCTCCTCCTCACCCTCTGGCAATCAAGCAATCAAGTGTGTGAAATATCGCTGCTCTGATTTTTTCGCATCTGTTGGCCCAGTGGTCACAGGTAGGCCTATTTTTTTCCTCTTTCGTACATCACGTTGGGTAGCCCGTCATCGAGATGGTGCTTTTTTGGTTCGGTCTCGGTGCCGATGAAGAAGCCTTCCAAGGCCTAGATTCGTTGACTCGTGCTCAACACATGCTGTTGAACGGACGCTTCCTCCTCTCGCCTTTCGTCCCCATGCACCCATGCCGCCTGCCCTCTTTGTGTACCAGGGAAAGAAGCTTTCGGGAAGAGTAAGCCTGGAATGCCTACCGGAACCCGTCTCTCGTCTAATTTCTGGACCATTCAGAGTTTTGGGGGGTGTTGTGAAGAGGGATCTCCCACCGTTGGATCAGGTTGCCTACCTTTCCTCCCTCGGGCAATTTTTAGAAATTTAAGCTTTCTACATTTGCGATTTCGTCTTGTATCTGTCAACCTCGACTCCTAGCCTTAAAACTTGCTCCCTACCCTCCCTTCCAGCCTTCCAGCCTTCCTCGTGCGAGTTGCTGAGTAGAGAGTGTGTGCTGGCTAGTCAGTTAAACTTGCCTGTCGAACCGAATGCGGTGGTTGAACCCGGGCTCACTCCGCGTGAAAAGGAGAGGACAAGTCGCGCACGCGCTGAGATCGTCCCATCACTGAGTAAGCAGCAGCAACAGCAGCAGCAGAAGACCGTGAAACCTTCTTGTTTCTTGCGAGGGGACTTGGGCCCGCTGGGCTCCCCAGGAAGTTTGGATGTATGTCGTCATGGCGTCATTGTGCAGACAAGTAATCCCGAACGAGGTGCAAAAAGCACGTGTGCTTCTTTCGTCGTCGGTCATGTCCAGCCGGCTCAGAAAGTGTGTGAGCCGCACCTTCACCCCCCCCCCCCTCCCTCTCTCCCCCCTTCCCCCGCACGCGCGCCGTGTGTGCAGCCCTCTCGCTCGCATCGTGTCTCAAAAAGGTGAAATCCGAGGTATAGTTCTACATGGGTTTCTTCGTAGATTGGGGTTTCCGACAGGCCGGGAAATGACGTCCACCTGCCTACCACAACCCGCCGTTTCCCCAACGGTCCGGTGCCGATCGTCGGTGTGACAAGATTGCGATATGTTGATAAGGTGGGAAGATCACGATGATGCAGGACTCATGTCAAGTTCTCGCACAAATCACCCGCGCGAAAAGGAGGCAGGAAGTTAACTTATTTAGCTGTCTGCTTTCATTACCACCAAGATATTTCTCGGTGTCTCTGTTTCTGGATGCGAGTAAGTACAAGTTTTGGGGCTTAAATGAAAATAATAAAAACATGGTTGTGTTCAAGGAACAACCAGACAGAAAGAGGGGTGGGGTACAAAACCCAAGACGATGCAAATAGTCCTGAGTGATATATATACGAGGAAACCAGCCCCGTCGAGGGTTTTTTGTCTTTATGTCTGTGTGGTTTCTTGAAATACGGTTTGGTTTGTTTGTCTGTGATGACCTCTTCTTACTTCAAAAAGTCTCTCTCTTTACATACAAAGTTGGTTTCCCCCCCAAAAGCTGTTGTGGCGGAAGGAGTGATTTGTTGCAGTCGAAAAGGCCCGCGCGCCATGCAAATATGACTGGGTATCCTCTAAAAAATGCCGTGATTTTTTTTTATCGTCTCCCTTCGAATAAGAGAAACACACACGTTTCGCAGTATTAAACCAAGGAAAACGGAGACGAAAAACAAAGAACGCCATCTGCGTCATGCGTTCAAGCTCTCTGTTCTCATGAAAAATAAAAGCGTGTGTGATGCGCTTAGAGCTGGCCGTTGTTGGCAATGCGGTTCGTAGTGCCGGCGGTATTCTGCTGAACGGTGGCGCCAGAAGCATCGGCGAGGGCGAGCATGCGGTCGGTGACTGCCTTGACGGTGTTGAGGCCCTCGAGACCCATGAGGTAGGCGGCAAGACCGGCAACGTGAGGGGAGGCCATGGAAGTACCGGAGAGGGTGTTGGTAGCGGTGTTGGAGGCGATACCAACAGAGAGAATGTTCACACCGGGGGCGAAGACGTCGACAGACTTGCCGAAGTTGGAGAAGGAGGCCTTGCGGTCGTTCTTGGCGTCAATGGCACCAACGGTGATGGCCTGAGGAGCAGAGGCGGGAGAAGTGTTGCCGGCGTCCTGGTTTTCGTTACCGGCGGCGACGACGGGGACGATACCGGCGTTGTTCAGGGCCTGGATGGCGCGGTTGACGGCCTGGGAAGCAGAGCCACCGAGGGACATGTTCATGACGGCCTTGCCGGTGAGGTTCTTCGTCTGGACGTCGTCAATAACGAACTGCATGCCCTCGAGGACACCAGAGTTGGAGCCAGCACCATCTCCGTCGAGGACCTTGACACCGACGAGGTTGACACTCTTGGCAACACCGAAAGTACGTCCCCCGATGGTACCAGCAACGTGAGAGCCGTGACCGTTCTCATCAGTGTCCTAAATGTGATTAGGGACTTGATTTAAAGACTGCCGTTTACTTGTAAAACTTACAACAGAGTTAATGAAGTTGGCGCCAAAGGTGGCACGGTCCTCGAACTCGGAGTGGGTGGTCAGGATACCAGTGTCGACAATGTAGGCGGTGATGCCAGTGCCAGCGGTCTGGTCGAAAACGTAGCCAGTCTCGCCAGCAGTGGCGTGGGACAGACGGACAAGGCCGGGAGGGGCGTTGGTCTGGGAGACGGTGGCGGCGAGCTTAACCCTGGCGTCCTGCTCGACGTAGGCAACCTCGTCGGCGCTCATTACGGACATGATGAAGTTGTCATCGGCCTCCATGGTCATTGCGCGCCAGCCATTCATCTTGAAGGACTTGGTGGAGGTGGAGAGCTGGCGGCCGTCGAGGGCACGCTTGCCAATGTTGCGCTTCTTGATGGAGGTGATGAAGGACTGCTGCTTCATGTCGATGGCATCGTCGTCGAAGGTGTTGTTGTAGACAACGATGTACTTGTTGGGGATCAGGTCCAGGGCGTCGAGGTTGGAGATGGGGACACCCATGAAGCTGCCGCTAGCGGTGGTCGCGCTGCCACTGCCACCGATGTCGAGAGGGGCGGCGAGGCCGAGGGCAGGCAAAACAGCCGCGATGAAGGTAGAGAGTCCGCGAACCATGTTGGCGAGATGTGTATTTAAATACGGAGTTGTTGATGTTTTGACAAGGAGAAGATACGAGAGAGCTAGCTCGTCTTCGTTTGGTCGTCTAATAAAAAGAAAAGGATCTGTTGTTGAAGAAGCGAAAATAGGAGACCACTGGTCTATGAGCAGTTGGGAGCAAAAAGGGTCGACGGGAGAAAAGGTGTCGTCGAGGCCGGGAGCATGGAAGGAGGCGTGCTTGAGAGTGAGTGACTCGTTGGGTTAGGGCGGCGGAAGGAGTGCGATGCTGAGAGAAGATGCAAAAAAGGATCCTGATACCAGTCACGACAAAGCCTTTGATAAGTTTCTTTTCTGCAGCCGGAAAAAAAGCCCGAACCGGTTAAACAAATTTGGTAAAAGAATAGGCGAAGAAGCGGAGAGTTGGTGTATGAGAGTGTGGGAGAGAGGCTTTAGCAATCCGGCCACTTGAGTGGGAGGTTGTTGATGGATATACTAAATGGAGGATGGGAGAGAGACGGAAGACGAGAAGAGAGAGACGGGGCAAGAAGTAATAAAGGACGGAAGGCCAAGCACAGCTAGGTCTGAATGGAGGTTGAGGGAAGTAACTTGAGTATAACTACGGGCCACGAGGAAGAGAACTGGAAGGGGGTGGGTGTGGGAGGGATGAAGTGGACGACAGGACTAGGGGACGGGAGCGAGCCGGGGTGTAGGGTACATCAAGTACTAAGTATGCAGGCTGCGTCTGCAGTTTGCGCTGGAGCAGCTGGACCATGCCCTGGGTTGTTCTTTGCCTTGCCTTGCCCTGTATGGGAATTGGTGACATGGGCTAGGACCAGGCAAGGGCCTGGGGTGTAAAAGTGTGGAAGTGTGGATCAGGGCTTGTGCTTGTGCAAGAAGACAACGGACAGGCCCAGGGTCGAGGAGGGATGGGGGGATCAATGAACGAACGATGGACGAAAATGCTTCTGCAGTCTGCACAAAGTGGACAAGACAATGAGGACTAGGACCCATGAAGGAAAGACGGACAAGGAGCGAGAGCCGAGAAAGAGACGAGAAGGATACAAAATGCGAGGAGACAATGGGCTGCGACTTGACTTGAGGATGGGATGAGAGAGGGAGAAAGACTCATGCTCAGACTAAGCACAGCAAAGTAAGGTAAGAGACTAGGCAGATTAGCAAGAAAAAGAGAGACGGGGTGGAGAGAGAGACATGAAAGATACATATTGATCTACGTACCCGACCGCAGCTTAATCGGGGAATGGGAAAGGGGAGTACGTACATGATAGATACGTACCCGACCTACCCTACTTTTGCGCTACGTACCATAATAGGTAGTATGTACCTTAGGTAGGTCGGCTTCTCAGTCAGTCAGTCCCGTCCTGTCTGTCTGTCTTTCTGTCTGTCTGCCTGCCTGCTTGTTATGGCCATGGCTTGGCTTTGGTTTTGATGCAGCCGAGGTTTGGCAGATAATTGTGCATAGAAGGACAGCATGGCATTCAGTGGCCGAGACCAGGCAGTGGCAGTAGCAGTGAAGACAATTAAGGTGTCGCGGAAAAGAAGCAAGCCTCTTACCAAGCGCCTGAGCCAAGCACCGACCAAGAGGCTTTCCACGCACACGCAATCTCAAAGTGAGATCAACATAACAACAGCGCTGCATCGCGGGTCTTTGCTCAATCATCCCTCATGCTGTCTGTCCGTCTGTCTGTCTGTCTGTCTGTCGCCTCTTGTCTGTAGTCTAAACTCGGTGCAGCATATCTTCCCTCGGGAGGTGCTGATGCAGGCCGCTGACACCAGGCTAAAGAGGAGGTGTTTGGTGAGGTACATGTCAAGGACTCATGGTGCGGAAGGGGCTTGCAACTAATAGGCAAGGTACCGTGGCCGTGGTATGGTACCTTACCGTATCGGAAATGAGATGTATTGGACAGGGGCTGTCCTGGGCCAGGGGCAGCTTACCAAACCGTTTTCCTCCTCTTTTTCTTTTTTTCTTTTCTGGCTGGCGGCGACCCTTCGTCATGAATTATTTCGGGCCACGAGCGATTCGGCGTGCCAGGATGTCAAATCAGAGCCTACCACAACCATAACAACCAGGTGCCAGGGTCATTGATTCGCTTTCTCGCGAGGGGTGGTAAGGTGAGCACACACCTACACAGTACCGCAAGCCGACCATCCCTGACAATTTCACTTGGTGACGTGCGGCGAATGGATGAATGCCTAATATTCTACTATGGTATAGGAGGACCATGCTCCAAAAAACATCAGCCAGTCGGAATTTGTGCAGTTATGTTGTGGGCCAAAGTAAACTGCTAACGTTTTTAATCCTTGTGGAGGTATAACGGTCTCTTTTTGGCTGACGGGACGGACGGCGAGTGTCTTTCGAAAGGCATTCGAGGAAATTGAGCTGGCGCAATCACCACAGGAGCCATGCGAGCTATGAAAGCTGTCTGTACGTCTAGGTGTCTGCCTCTCCCATATTTCTGTTTCTTGACCGAATCCGAGTCAACGTCGAAGCAAAGCGGAAGAGGCGCATCGTAAAGCACCTCAGCAAGCAAGCAGAAACATGCCGTCGCAAAGCTGTCGCCTCCTTGGACGGTATTACGCAGCGTGAAGCAATGAGCGCCGCAGCCACGCGCGTAACCCTTGGAGGTCGCAGAGAACCACCCGCAGTCTGGCGTCTTGCAGATACCATTGGTAGTAGCCGCTGGCTCTGTCACTGAGATGACTTGGAGAGTTGAGAGACGCCTGGAATCCACCGCTCTGGTTGGTTCCTGCTCGCTGGGTCGCGCCGCATTCCAAGTTGGGTGGAAATGTCTCTCTGTTTAGGCTGTTTGAGATCCTTCCTTCCCTCGCCATTGTTTCTCTGGACCTTTTTTTTTTTTTTTTTCCCCCTGATGTTCTCTAATCTTCTTCTCTGTACAGAGCAAGAGGAACCATCTTGAGAAGTAGGCAAGGTGGGGCTCCTTCTACTTTTCCCCTGGAAAAACTGGCAGGAACTTCCCTCATTACGGATAGTGGCGCCTGCCCTCTGTAAAGAGGCGAGTCGGTACGTATCCCATCTGGAATGCATTCTAACGGAGGCTAGGGTCGCAATGGGAAGGCATCAGGCCGTAGCGGTTACCTTTTCGGGCGCTGCTGCAGCCAAGCGCGCTTATGAGTGGCCGTGCCAAGTCAAACAAGCCCAACGCCTGGAGACGTTAGTCGTCGATCATCTCTCTGTCCCCTCACTGGGGCCGGTTTCGACCCTGCCATTTCGATAAATCTGTAACGTCCAAGTCGCCTCCAGTTTTTTTTTTTCCCCTCTTCTGAGGCGGCGGACTTTCACCGTACTGAGCTGGTGGACCACCGCAACTGACACCGAATTCCAGTGCCCATCAACGGACACAGCCTGTATCAAAATACTATCAGTTGCAGCGCCCCTCAGCATCAGGCACGTAACGGACTCACGCCGATATGCTTGGGTGCGCCTGGCTGTAACTGACGGTGCATGAGCTGCCTTACGCACACCCATGCTCATGCTTTCTCTCTCTACGTCTCTGCTCTATTATGGTGGTACAGTCTCTCTCTTGGCTGGACATTGTCTTGCGAATCGTATTCGTCGTCGACGCCCTCACCACCTCTCGGCCTCGTCTCTGTAAGCATCACCAAGAAGTCTTGACTCTGCGCTATTCCTCCGGGCTTGCGTCTACTCCGTCTGCTGCTTCCTTTTTCCCCTCCTCACTCATGCAAACCCTCTCATCATCCCCGCATGAGAGAGCGTGACTGATGGAGGGAATGAATGGCTGAGCCTTACAGATCTGAACTTCTCCAACCCAAACCCGTGAACGAGATGGCATTCCATTTCGCAGATACGCTCTGCATCTGCAGCCATCAATCTCCCTCCCTAACCCTAACCCACCCTTCTCGGCCCCTCGCCATCAACTCACTCAGACGGACTCCGCCAACCCGGGATGAAGCTTTTGCATGTCATCATTCGCAAACTTGCAGACCGTCACCGACGTAAATGACAAAGCGTACATACACCTCATGAGCCCTGACTGCCGTCTGCCGATTGCCGTCTAGCATCTCCTTCCCCCCGTCAATCTCCATTTCTTGGCATCCCTGACTGCCATGTGCACCCGCGGCGAGATCCTCGAGTTTCCCCCTTCCCGCACGCCGACACAAGACGCATCTGGCATTCTCTCCTGCACACGGCCTCTCCGCATTCTCACGTCACTTGAGGTACACCAACATACCAACTGACCGTTGCGCTGTGTCAGCAACTCTAAATTGTCCATCCAATCGCCGCCCCTTGCCATCACCTCTCAAAAGCTCCGAGGCACCATGTCGCCTTTCCCCGTCCCCTGGCTGGCTTGTGCGGCTCGGCGCAAGCCACGCCGCCGCCGTCGCCGCAGCCCGCCCATGACCTGCTGCATTTCCGGAATGGGACGTGAAATCTCCAAGCAGTAACACCAACTCTCAATGGCTTGTAGTCCCATGCCCTCCAAGGACTTTTGGTAATATCACCCTTTCATGCAGGAACACATCATGCAAACAAACCCAACAAACAACGACTACACCGTTCGGTCTCCGTCTGTTTTGGAGATCGCGGTTCGGTGTTCAAGAATACGACCTTCGAGGAGTTTCTCTCGAAACCGTTGAAACCCCGTGAACCTCCTTCGCGCCCGAACCCCCTTTCCAGGCACGCCCATCAACTCTTCGTCTTTCTTCTGGGGGGTGCTTGGGGATTGTTGAGGGAGATTGACGGGCGGCGTGACTGTGGTTTAAGCTGTGCTGACGTGACGTGACACCCCCTCCCCTGCCTCTCTCTCTGGTTGAATGTGAACCCTCACTTATGGAGGGGGAGGCGGAATCCCGGTGAACTGACCGCAGGAAGGAAGAAGCGTCGAGGACTTCTTCTTATGAATAAAACGATACGACCGAGCAGATTGGCAATCCGAACCATAAATGCGCTCCGACTGGACAGGACCGAAATCCGTCCCCTGCACCACCACCTGTCAGACTGACTTCAACTTGTGCAGAAGACATTGGCCTCCCGTCAAAACCACCCCCAGGACCCCTCTCCCATTTTCCCCTAGGCCTTACGAGATGCAAGGTCCGTAGCATTGGCGGCGGGCAAAGGAAATCTTGCGATGATCTCTCGTCGCAAAAACCCAAAAAAAGAAGCGAGAAGGCAACCTGACATGCCGAGAAGCCTCCCCCCCCCCCCGTGTCTTCCTATTTCCCGTGCTTTCTATCCTGCATCGATGCCCGCGTCCCTTGCTTTCTCCAGGCCAAGTGTCTCGGCGGTGCAGGTTGTGGCAGCAGCAGGATCATAGTTTGAGGGAGACACTCTTTCGTCGAACCATCCCAGATCTGATGTGCGCGGCAGAACAGCATTGTCAAGAATTGAATCATGAGCAACTGTACCAAAGCAGTAGTGTGCTGTTGAGAGCTTTCGGGATAACCCTATCTGGAGGCCAACAACTCATTTACCAGACGCCGGCAACTCGATGTCCCAGCTCCTGAACTGTAACCACGGGCAAGGTTCACCGGCCTCAGCCGATCGGTGCAAGGTTGCTTTGCCTTTGCTGCTTTGTGCCTTTGCTTTGCTTTGCTTTTGCAGTGAACCCTGCTAAAAGTAAAGTTCTGACGCCGGACCTTTTTTTTTTT
>JAOQIF010001046.1:4117-29659 GCA_026260285.1 Colletotrichum sansevieriae
CCCCCCCCCCCCCCCCCCCCCCCCCCCCCCCCCCCCCCCCCCCCCCCCCCCCCCCCCCCCCCCCCCCCCCCCCCCCCCCCCCCCCCCCCCCCCCCCCCCCCCGGTAGTAGCCTAACGTTAGACGGCTAACTTTTAGTAACTATAAATAAACCTAATTTAATAGTTACTATAAAAGTTAAAGCTTTAATCCTTTTAAGACTATCTTATATAGGTAGTTAGGGCTAATTAAATTAAGAAGTTATAAAATTTAAAGCTATAGATAACCTCGTAATAATATAAATATTATATTAGTATTATAATTAAGGCGGGTAGTTAAGATTAAAATAATTTACTTAAGTAGGTAATTAAGGCCTATTACTACTCTGTTATAGTAAGTAATTAGGGCTTATTACTATTATCTCGGGTTATTATTCTTATTAATATGAATAGAGAATTAGTAGTAGTAGATTTAAGCGTTAAGGAGGGGGTTTAAAGGAGGGAGAAGTAGTAAGATTAGTATTGATATTAGAAGGTACTAAATAATATTAAATATACTGAATTTAATTAAAAAGACTTGTAGGAGTTAAAATTAGTAAAATAGGTAGTTAATATAAAGTAGAAGGAGGGGAACTTAGTAGAGAGCTCTAAATAATTATAATACCAGTAGAAGGTAGTATACTTAGTAGGTATAGGATATAACGTTTTATAATAACTATAAGAGTAATAGAAAGTCCTAAAAGAGAGTAAAAGTAAAGGGTACTAAAAGAGGACAAAAGTAAGAGGGGAGTAATAACTTTACTAGTATAATAAAAGATTATAAACTATTAATTATTAGTATTAAGGTTATGATAGGGTCAACCGTAGTTATTATTAATAACAAGGGATCTAAAACTTCGCTTATAATATTAGTAATAACTTTAGAGGTCTTGAGTTAAAAGTAGAGGCTAAACTATTAGTAGCTAAATCCTAAAATCTCTGTTAATATAATAATTATATATAAGAGAAGGCTTAGGATCGTTAAGTGATAAATATTATCCGTTTAGTTTGTTAATTCTTACTAATCTATAGTTATAGTATAATAGTAAAGTTAACTACTAATCAGTATTAGTTTTATAATACTAGTATTGAAGAGAGTAAGAGGTTAGGCGTAATACTAAGTCTAAATTAATAATATTAAAATTAATATTAGAGGGTAGCTAGCGAGGTAGGAATAATATAGGAAGCTAACGATATAGGTTATATAACTACTCGCTAGGTGTTAAATTAGCGTACTTAAGCACCCAGAAGGGATAGATTCGCAATAATAAGCGGGTCCGCACATCTTTTGAGAATTTAATACTAGGTCCTAGTTATTCTAACCTAGGCCATGGATCCGAAGTTAGATCTAGCCTACCAGGCGAGTAGGAATCCCACCTACTACACAGGTAGGGGAATATTCCCACATTTATATTCTTTGAAAATAAGCTTGTCTTATTTTACACCATTGTTTTTATAAGCTATAATAGTATTATAATAATCACCTATTTGCTAAGTAAGTTTTGAAAAGTGCTATTAAAGCCTCTTTCTAAACTATATAATAATAAGTTAAATAACGTAATATTATAGTATTTTTATGAAGCGAATCTTAGTTTATGCACGCTCTCTTACTTAGTTAATAATATAGAAGAAGTAATTATTAAAAGTATTTTTTAAGTTAAATATAAAGCTTATATTTTTACTTATATAACGAAAGTTCTTTTAAAACCTAAACGTATAATAAAGGACTATGGATTAGTTATTAAGGTTTTACTTTAGTTTGAAGCCTGAATATATCGCTAAAAAGACTAATTAATTCCTAAGTTTATTTTAATACTCAACGCTCTATAATTGTAATAAAAGGTAAAACGAAATTTTAATATTCTATTATTAAAAACAGAAGTAAATTAGACAACCTTTTTCTGTATATAAAACCTAACTAGCGCTCTGAAATAGATAGATTAAAAAGTAGTTAATGGAAGTATTAAACTTAAGATTAGAGCTAGACTCTTTAGTAGTATATAGTTAGAGAGCCCTTATATAAATATTTAGAAATTTAATATAAGCTTAGGTGAACTTTGCAGTTAGCTCCTATTAAATTAGATTAGAGATTAATAGTTCTAAAACTATTAATACTAGTATAAATATAAGAGTATAGCTATAGGCCTTACTTAAGAAGAACTTGAATACTATATATAAGTAGTTATTAAACTATTACTTAATATTCTAAGTCTACTGTCTATATAGTCTTCCTGAATTATATATAGTAGCTGCTTACTAGCGGACCTTTTGTTAATTAGATAACTATATCTATATACTTAATCTTTATTCCTTTATAATTACTCTCCTCTTTAAAGTTTTAGTTCTTAAAGCGTTATGTAAGGTATATAGCCTTTTCGTAATTTTTACTACTTCATAAGCAATTGGTTAGTATAAATAAAGCTATATAACTTATAAGTTATAATAAGTATTATACTTTATATCTTTTATTCTTTTTTAACTAAATAGAAATAATTATAGTAAGTAATATATCTTTATTATCAATAATTACTATTATTTATATATACTTATTAAGTTAACCTTTTTATTTAGCCTCTAATTAGTAAGCAATACGTTAGTAATATATATCTTCTATAATTATTATACTTTATTACTAAATAACTCCATAAGTATAAAAAGGTTTCTTTCTTCAAGATCTCTAACTATAGGGATAATTATCTATATTACTCAATAGGCTAGATCCTAACCTTTATTAAGATCTATAGCATAGCGCTAGAATAACTATAATTTAGTTAGGGGGGAACTTATATAACCTTCTATATTATATAACCTACCTCTATTAACTACCTATATTATTTCTTTATACTAACTACCTCGTAGTAAAAAGGGCTAGAACCGGTAGGAACTAGGAAAGATAATCAATAATATAACTCTAATTATACACAGGCGAGAATATTAAAAATATACTTAAAAGATATATAAAGTAATTCGCAGATCTAATTAAAAGAGATTATCTAAATTAGATATGAATTCGCTGAGGAAATACTTAAAAGACGAGGTATAGGATTATTAAGGTACTAATAATAATAATATATAAACGATACTAAAGTCTATTATACTCCTTTCCTCTATACTCTACTCTATAGTCCTCCTATAAAAAGCCTATGCGCTAAGGGAGCTTGTTAAAAGCTATATAGCTAAGTCTATCTTATCCTATTCTAATTATCCCCTTGAGACTCTTTATAATATTATAAAGGAGAGTCTTAATAAATAAATAAAACTACTTTTATAAAAACTATAAGTAAACCCTATTTATAAATCCCTTCTATTAATAATATCTTCTAAGCAAGCGGTCTTATTACTAAGAAAGTCCCTTAGGTTTAACCATTTTCTATTATAGGTTATATCTTAATAATAGCTTTATTACCTCTTCTTTTTTATTATACTCCTTATCTTAATATAGCTAGAACTTTTTACCCTATTATACTAAGCGTGAAAAGCTATAATAAAGATAATATATAGGAACCTGTGATAAACTTTAAATATATATAAAATAAACTATGAATATAAAGAGAATATTAACTATAATATTTCCTATAAGTAAAGACTATGCTATAAATATATAAGAATGATATTTAACTCATTTAGCTTTAGCTTATTATTAGTCTATAATAAACTAATTAACCTAGAAATAAAAATCTGTTGCACTTAAGCAGGTAAAATCACTATGCAGTGGCCAGAGGCCTTAAATAAACTATAATTAAGTATAAGAGTAGATTTCCTATATAACTATAATTAAAATACTTATTTAACTCTTATTTCTAACTCCTAACTATGCATAGGATCCTTGTTGTCACATCAGGCGTGCTGAGCATGTGTGGCGGTGTGCCGCACTGCCTCAATACATACCCTCCCTTCTACGCGAAGGCTTGTGCGTGGGCGATACTAGCCTGGCCAAATCTGTGCTGTAGTCCAGTAGCAATTATTGGGTTATGACGCTCGTAAAAAGGCATGGTGATATTTTGGTGTGGGACTTGTGCTGTCCGGGCTTTTCAACATAATCAGATCTTATAGGTAGCGTGTTAAAAATGGCATGCAGCTGGCTTCTAGAGTGATTCTGCGCTTGGCCCACGTCGGGCGCTTAACCGAGAGACCGAGGCTTGACCGAAGAAAACGTGCGCTTAACCGACATGATGCGCGGTAGCCAAGGTACTAAGAGATGTGTCACAACCGCTACTTCTAAGGCCATAAGAACAAGAAAACGAGAAAAAAATTATACTCTTTTTGATACTATATTGTTTGAATCATGTGGGAGCGTTTTCCAACCGTGAGACTCGCTTGTGGAGGCTGTTATGCCTATATCTTTTTCTCTCAAGTGGTGGTGGGTGCAACCCCTGCTTCTTCGGACGTGGACTGCGGAACGATTGCTGTCAAGTCCGTGAACCCCTCTAAAGGTGGATTACCCCCATGTAGCTGGAATATGGGTGACGAAAGGCACTAGAAGAAAGGTGGATTACAAGGCTGGGGACGTCCTTAATTTTAGTCAAAACAGGTCGGTCGTAGAGAAGCCCTTGCCCTTGGCAGAGCCTCCAGCTACTCGGGCTGCAGCCTGCAGGCCCTCCTTAATATCCAGGCACTTTTCCGGATCCTTACGTGAATTCCAACACAAGGTAATGAGATGCTCTTCGTGCGCTACCGGCGCCGCATTTACGTGAAGCAGGATTGCAACAGCCCACAGCTAACGGTTTCAGGAGTCCTTGAGCGCGCAACATATTATTTTCTCCATAATTACCATGAAGCGAGGAGCCGATAGTAGAATGGAGCTTGTCTTAGTAGGTAGTTTAAGGGACAAGGAAACGTTCCTCGCGTGGATGACCTCCGGCTTCTGTAGTAAGGTAGAGAGTTTTAGTGAGGGTCTGTCGAATTCTGTACGTACAATCAACAGACCCTCACTTTTGCCCGCCTAGAAGACCTGCTGCAGCAGGTTTTAGGGAACCTGTTAAAGTTTCAGTAAGGGTCTGTCGAATTCTGTACGTATAATCAACAGACCCTTGCTATTACCCGCCTAGACCTGCTGCAGCGGGTTTTAGGTGACAGGTCGAAGTTTCAGTGAGGGCCTGTCGAATTCTATACGTACAATTGGTAGACCCTCACTGTTGCCCGCCTAGAAGACCTGCTGTAGTAGGTTTTAGGTGACAGGTTAGAGTTTCAGTGAGGGTCTGTTGAATTCTGTATGTATACTCGATAGACCCTTGCTATTGCCCGCCTGAACCTGCTGTAGCGGGTTTTGGGTGAGGAGACAGGTCGAACTTTCTAGGGGTGCATCTTACAGGGGACAGGTTGAATTTTCCAGTGGTAAAACTTCGTCAAAATCTTTCGACCTCCCCTGTGTCCGCCTGGAACGCCGCTCAGCGACGATCTTATCTTCTATTTCCAGCTTGTACTATACCTTAACATCCACTACTGTAGCCATCATATGTGACCAGCTATGATGCACCCCCTCCCATAATTCTCTTTAAATAATAAAGTATTAGTGGTCTAACTTGTCTACGAATATGGGAGTGGATGGAAGCGAGCCGATGGAGGCTGCGCACTCCGTTGCCCTCAATTCCGAATGTCAACACGCAGAGGGCATCTTCAATGTCAGCCCCGACAACAGAATGAATACCCCAACACCACAAATAATTATAAAGAAACGCGCAAAGAAAAGCTCCGAAGTGTCCATTGATGTATGGCGTCGCTATGGGAATAGCCGCCCACGAAGGTCGGTCTACTGACGCCCAGCATGTGCATCCCTTGCGCGTGGGGAGTCGGGCGGATAATTAGGCTAACGCTGCGCGTGCACAGTGAGGGTTTATCAATATGCACACAAAATTTCGATATACCCTCACTAAAACATACTGCAGGTCTCGAAGCGGGTAATAGTGAGGGTTTGTCGATTCACACACTAAATTTCAACAAACTCTCATCTAAATACCGCTGCATTAGGTCCAAGGACGGGCAGCAGGAAAGGTCTATTCATTGCGTGCTTGCGGGAAGATATTCAGCCTGTAAATTGAGTTCGCCCAGCAAACAAGGTCAGCATTCCCGGGCTTATCGGGCATACAGTGTTTTGCTGTGAATACAAACGACCTAAAAATTGCGACATATTAAGATGGATTAATCGCCTTTCAGCAGCAGAGCAATTGAACTGAGAAAATCTGACACTTGCCTCCCCAGCTTTCCCCAGTCGGCTCAGCGTCTTGAGTCCAACCTTCCTTTGGGCTGGCTTCAGGGAGAGCAACCCAGAGGTTACCTTAGGCGGCAGGAGGGTGTTCTTTCCTCTAGGTTTAAGATACGTACCTGCATACCCGCCTTGTCAACTTGCCCACCTGTCTCCTATCGCCCGCCCACCCACCTACCTTACCTTAGGTATGCACCTGCCTCACAGCTTCAGGCTGAAAGCTGAAAGCAGTCGGGTACCTACCCAAGTTATTGGTCGCTTGTGCCTCCCTTGCATAATCATCCTGTTGAGGTCTCCTCCCATTGAAGTTGACATTTCTTCAAGGGGCGCATGGCTTCTACAACTCCATCGCGTCCTCTCCAACCTCATCTCCTAATCACATCCCTTCCACGCCTCTCGTTCTAATCCTTTGTCGCCCATTTACCGCATTCTTCATGGTTCCTAAAACACGTTCCTCCTCTGAAATCGTCGACATTACGGAGGTCTTCCGCGATTTCGAGGTCAGCTGCACCAGTCGTAGTATTGACCTTATAGCCAGCCTCGGGACCCTCGAAAAAACTCTCTCGGACCGCCTAGACTACGTCGACGTGAGGCGCAACCTATCCAGCAATACTCGCAACTTATTAGCCGGCTTTTTGCCTAGCGCCGAGTCCGCCCTGGATAAAATCACGCTTCCCAAACTTCAGCGCGCATGCCGGATTTAGGAGGTCCCTAGCGCCGACATTCTCTTCTTCACCCGCCGACCTAACGGCAAACATCCCAGCTGTGCATTCTTTATCAGCCTCAAGAAGCTCGCATCTGTCGTGCCTACCTGGCCTGAGGCCCTTTCTCTTGTCTGCGCTGCGGCCGATCGTCGGAGATCGGAGACGAACCCGCCCTCATTTCGGAAGTACGTCGTCTCGCTGCCCGGGGTCCAGAATGTCGATGTGACGAGTGTGCTCTCCACCGTGCTACCGCCCGAGGAGGAGACGCTGAAAGAGGACCATCGGCCCAGAAGCTCACAATCCGGTAAGCAAGCGAAAGGCCGTTGGGCTATAAGGCGGCTATGAGGACGGAACGCTGACTCTTCGCAGACAACCTTCAGCCAGAGAAGATCAACGATTCCAATTCCAGATCCAATCCTGTTCCCATTCCGACAGACCAGAGCCTGCCCGAGACCCCCAACAGCTACGTCCAACACGACAACCCAGAAGATTCAGAGTACGCCCCCTCACCTGAAAAAGGCAAGACCTCGTCGACTCGCCCAGACCAACTCGACCAAGACCTACAAAAATTTGACGACTCAGAGGAAGAGTTAGGCGACTTCAACGGAATTCCACCCATCGCTCAAGATCCTGGTTCACCCGAGGAACAGGACGCTAACAACATACCCGGCTTGGAGGAAGACTTGGCCGAATTTGACAAAACTCTACACCTTCATCAAGATCCTGGTTCACCCGAGGAACAGGACACCAACAACACACCAATCCCCGAGGAAGACTTGGGCGGCTTGAACAAAAGTTGGTACGAGCCAATTCCATATTTTGATCCAGCAGACGAGCCGCAATCCGAGCCCTTCTTTGACCTAGACCTGCCGGGCGACTGTCACGAGCCCCTTGAAGTTACTCCCACTAGGATGCTTCAACGCGGCCCGCCGTTCGTCGACGATCTAGCAGGCACTATTCCAACGCCCCCACGACCACGAAAAAGAGCCAAACTGATGTCGCCTAGGTCTTCAGGTGAACAGACATGTCTACTATATCCTGGCTGTCTGGTGCATTGACTGACTTGTTCCGACCTAGAGGCCAACCCTGACGACGCCGACGCTGCCTGCGTGCTCGGGCCCAGAGATATCCTGAAGCCAACAATATGGATCAAGGGCGCCTGGCTCAACGACGCGATAGCAGAGGTGGTGGCATGCTTTGATCACGCCGCCGTTATCGACTCGACCGAAATGGATATGGTCCAAACGAACAAGTACACGCCCCGGGATTCGCTCCTCCGAACTCTTCGAAATCACAGATGCGTCATCGCTCCGACTTTCGTCTCAGGCAACCACTAGGTCTTGGTTGTGTTGACGCTACAAGAAGCGACGCTCAAGGCAGTCCATATATACGACTCCTTACCCAACAGTGCTCATGCAGCAGCTTCCCGAGAGGCAGTCGGTGCGCTCGTTCGGCGGTACCTCCCAAGTCAATCCAGGCATCTACCCATGGTCACCAAACAGGTTGCATGTCCAAAGCAACCAAACACCGACGACTGTGGCGTGTTCGTCTTCATCTCTGCCCTGTACCACTTGACGGGCTTGAGACCAGAGGCCAATCCGAATACGTCAATATGGCGCCGAGTGCTGTCGCTCATGGCGGCATTCAAGGCAAGCGTGGATTGGGACCTGGACTGGGACTCGGTGCTTCCTCGACAGCCTGAGTTGACAGCGTCACCGTCAGATCTGGAGATACACTTCAACGGCACGCAACCCATAACCTGGGCAGAGGCCCTTGACAGAGGCAGGTCGATGCAGAAGTGGTGGTCTCAAACCACCAAGCAATTCCAAGAACAATATCACCAGCAGCTGGTTACTCACATGGCTGTTGCCGAGCAGGTTGGCGGCGCGATGGAGGTATCGTTAAAGGTCAGCGAGCACGCCAAGAACAAGGCCGAAGTCTTACAAAGGGACATCCAGCGACGAGAACAGGAGGCATCCGAAGATGCCCTCATCACTGCTGCGACGCAAGGGGGTCCAGGCCCAGCTGGTCAGGGGATATCAAGACTACAGCGACGTCCTTGCGACCTGCAGATAACAGCAGCGATATTCGGGAATATCATTAACGCCTTGGAGATGCTCAAGGATACGATTCTCGAACGTCTGGACGAGATCAACAGGACTTTGGAAGTACAGCAAGCAGAGATAGACAAGGGGGGATATTGATGTTTATCGGTGTGGGACTATGGGCGAATCTTGCAAATAGTTATGGCTTAGATGGCATCCTGCACACAGCGAGACACAGCCAGACACAACGAAACATAACACACTGCGACGCGACTCTAAACCTGCACCTAGCTGCAATGCATAACTGAGGTGCATGCTGCCTGCATTCACCTGGCGCTACGTCTTCCCGCTTCAGGACTTGAACTTTTGGGCGTGTTGGTCCTGTTTCTGCATGCCCGAACTTGGGTGGTGAGCAGTAAGACAAAGCAAGTCAGTCTTGTCAGCATCAGCAAGGTTCTAAGTGTCAAATTGGGGTAATTATATATACATTTGTAATACTGTGAGTGTGTGTTTCTTCTATATATTAACCCTTCTTTAGGCGCGTCCTAGCCACTTTTGCTATATGCACTCTAGTTGTAATTAGTATACCTAGGCTGCTTTAGGCTTATATATAGAGCTAGGCTAATGTTATACTTGACTTATACTATGTATATTCTAGACTCTATAATCTAATATACCTTCTCAGGGATTACTGACTATTATAAAGCTATTCCTAGACTCTATTAGGGTCTATCTTATTCTATATATAGGTTTCTATTGCTTTTATATGCTTTATATGATCTTCCTCCTCTAGGTTCTATATATAGTTTGCTTTTAGTTATATATATATATTAGTTACTTATTTATATCTAACTATAAAACGCTTTAAATTACAGTAGTATAAGTGCTTTTATAAGTCTATTTACTATAATCTCTACTAGTAGGGTATATTTAACTAATATATACTCTTTTATAATCTCTTGCTATAGCTAGTCATTATAGATATTACTATATTATGGCCTTATGTATAGCTTAATAAGCTTTATATTAACTAGCTAAATAGTTTACTAATTATTACACTAGATTCAAATTATTATTATTATTATATTTAGTATAGTAAAAGCAGCTTTAAATATAGTTTTACTTAGGAGTTAGACTTATAGTATAGTAATTAACTAATTTATAAAGAGGGCTTTATATGCTACTTAGGATAATATAAGTAGCTCCACCTCAGTTATTAATATTATAACTATTATCTATTTACTTACCTTCTAAGTAATTATCCCTCTAAATAGCTTAATTATGAATACTTAAGAGCTCTTTTAGTTATCTATAATATTTATAAAGCTAGTATCTAAGGTAACTTTAAGTATATAATCTATTCTGCTAGGCTTAGTGCTATACTTAAGGCAGAGGTATTATATTAAGTAGAGATATTAGAGGACTTATTAATAGTATAGTGCTATATAGAGCCTAGGTTATTATTAAGCCTTATAAGGCAGCTTATACCAAACACTATATTACGCTATATCATCACTACTATATATAAAATCTTTTTTAATATAGTATTAGTAGTAATAGTTAATCTCCTATAGATCTGCTTTCCCTTTACATAGCTCTAATTTATCTTTTATTATAAATATATATACTTATTTATCTATATTAGGGCTTATAGTATATTACTTAAGAAGCGTTTATGCTTTTTATGGGAATATAGACTATAGTAACTATAGTTTATATATAGCTTCATTATAGAGGACTTTAATCCTAAGGAACTATTATAAGTTTTAACCTTCTTTAAGATTATAATACTTCTAGAGGGTATTTATAGCCTTCTTTATGCTTTTAGTATACTTATAAGGAAATGCTAGTATATAATTATCTATATAGAAAAAGAATATTATTTACGTATACTACTAGCAGTAGTCCTTACTAGCTACTTATTTAAAGTTAAGTATAGTAAGGCTAGTCTCTAAATACTTTTACTAAAGCAGTAGTAAGTAGTATAGTCTATAAAGTGCCTTTTATAGATATAGAACCTTACTATTATAGTAATATCCTAAGAATATATTTATAAATACTATTTTATTAATAGGTATATATATAAATATATTTATAGTATTATATTATAATAGCTCTATATTAAAATAAGTTGTTATAGCTATTAGTACTCAGAAACATATATCTATAAGTATTACCATATATATATTTTATATTTTTGCTTATTAATTACATTAGATTATCAGACATGCTTTGAACTTTACTAACTAACTATATTTATCAAGTTTATATATATAAACCTAGTAGTAGCTAAGTAATTAATAAATATAAGCCTTCTACCTTAGTACTATATGCTAGGACTATAATGCTTTATATCTCTTTAGGTAAGATCTTTTAGCCTTTAGGAAATAAATATACATTTATAATCCTCTTAAATAATACTACCTAACCATTAGATATAGATTAGGTTCGGAGTTACGCTATGACCCCTTTATAAAAAGACTATAATAAATTCACCTAGTTTATAGGTATAATTCGGGAATACTATATAAGTATTTTAACTTATATCCTCTACTAGATAAGGAAAATAATATAAGAACCCTATATATTCCTACTTAAAAGCAAACCCTGTAAATATTATAAAGTTAGATACGCGCTATACTAGGGATAATTATATTAGAGCTAAATAGGCTACTAAGGCTCTTATAGTAACGCCCTCGCTAAACCTTCTAATAAGGTAAAAGCTACTATATGAGATAACTCCTTAACCAACCTTTAAGTAAGGTGCTACGAACGCTACTATACGAGAGATAACTCCTTGACTAAAGAGGTCTTTCCTAAGAGGTTCTTATAGCTGGAAGCATAAGAAGCTCTATAAGTAGGGCCTTATGCCTCTCCCTCTTCCTTATCCTTATCTAACCCACGAAACCACGCTGTTATTAATATGAAGTTAAAGATCGTGAGGCTATCTAGTGGGGCACGTATAAGTGCGGCTATGATTAGGAGAGGTGGTTAGCAATTACGATCACGTGACCGAAGGCTTTGTGTATTATTAGGAGGCGCGGAGTTAGAAGGTCTATTGCACTTAAGTAGGTAAAATCACTATATAGTAGCCATAGGCTATGAGATATAGATAGAGGAGGTAACTCTAATTCGGGTAAGCTAATAGTATGACTATTTTAACTATATTATTTAGGCTATTATATACTGTAGCATTCTTATAGCGCTTATTACTCTCTAGCCTTTATTTTTTAGCTATAGTAGATACTTACTATTATAAGTCTATTCTTTCTATAGCTACTTTAAGGGTATAACCTACTCTTATTAAAGCTTTAGAGGTATTCTATTCCATATAGATACTTAATAGGCAATTAGTCTAGATGCTTTAGTCTATAAGGCTATCTTCTAATTATATAGTCTTATGCTTTTAGTATAGCTAAATATAGCCTCTTAAAACGGCACCTTCAAATAAGGTTTATAGTATTTCGTAGTGCTAGAGTAATAAATTATATTATCTATTTTTATCTATATATGTTAAAGACTTGTTATACCTTTGTCTATACTTTCTTATATTTATAAGCATACTCTATAAAGCTATATAAACGCTATTAGTAAGGTCTCTGGAGGGGTTATTAATTTAAAATAAGTGTGTATATAGATAGAAGTGTTATTGTTTCCTAGTATAGTAGTAGTAGCTAGGGCTACTAGGCTTTATAGTAGGGATAATATAACTTTATCTATAACGTAGTTAATAAGCGAGCTGCTTAGACAAGCGAGCTACCTACCTAACCGCAACTATAGGATGTTTCTAACTAATATATAATACCTACGAAATTAATTAAATTCAAACTACTTAGGAATCTGTTATTAGACGTTTCTTTAATAAACTAATATATTTGTATAATATAACTAGTATTTCTATAGATACTATCTTACTATTAGCCTATCTTAGTCCTTAGTTAGTAACTACTATTCTAATATATTTCCTGTTTAATCTAAGTTATTATATCTCTCTATAACTAAATATACTCTACCTTAGTTATGATAAGACTCCCTCCTTATCTAAGCTAGGCTTTCTTAGCCCTCTAGCGTTAGCTAAGTAGGTTATTCTCTTCCTAAAGGATTTTATTCTTAGATCTTAGTAAAGTAATCTAATATATGAATTCCTATACTCCTTTTGATAAATACTCTATAGCTTTAATAATTAAAGTTAGGAAGCTATTTTAATAATAAGAGATACTCTTTTTAATAAACTTAAATTAAGAAATTACCTTAGTTAGGTTATTTGATTTCTAGGAAGTCTAGGCTAGGGGTATTATTAATAGGGATCCTAGAGGTATTAGAGTATATAACTTTATATTAAGCTTAGATAGTATACTCTCTATACTTAGATATATAAGCCTAGCCCCTCTAAATCCTCCCTAGATATTTCTTTCTATAAATACTTATATAAATACTCTATAAAGTATAGGGAAGAAGTCCTCTTTTATAATATAGGTATTACCTTGTTATATCTTTTCCTTAATTTCTTAGGTAAAAGCTTTCTTTAGTAGCTTAAAATACTTGACGTCTAAGGGCTAAAGTAAATAAGATAAACAAGCTTGTATATAGAGTATAATAATATTATTATCCTTAGAATATATCTTAAAATTAGTAGCGTAATAGCCTGTATACTTATTGATAATAAGAAAGCGATATTTACTACTTATATATAGTTTTATATACTAGTTAAAGTACTAGGGCTAATCTAAGCCTCTTTTTTTATTATCTATCTATTTTTTGGGGAAACTAGTTTTATTAGACTAGATAGAGAGGTAATATTAGCTTATAATAATAATATAAAGCGGAACGCTATAGCCTAACGAACTAATAGCTTGAATAACTATAACCTGTTTATGATTACTAGGCTATATTAGTTTTATATTTAAATACCTTTCAGCGCTTATTATAACCATTTCAGATATGATCTAGCTTATTATAAACCTACTCCTATCGAAGTTATAGATTTCTAAGTCTATAATATTATATTCTATAACTATACTCGCTATAAGGCGAAACTACGTGTTTATTATAACTAGATCATTATATTAGGCTCTCCCATAGTTATATATATAAGAAAGGTATATCTATAGCTATAGTTATCGCTTAATAAAGTTTAAAGCCTAGCGCTTCCTAACTAGGGGTATATTATAGGTAGTAAGTAGTTAATTCGCTATATCCTATATACTACTAATATAAAGAGGAAATAATTAGGAATCTAGGTTAATAATATACTTAACTAGCTTCTCTTTTTCTAGTAGTATAAGCTTTTATAAATTTAGTATAGTATTTTACTATATAGGTATACCTTTTAATTAGGTACCTAAGGTCCTAGGAGGGACTAAGTAGATTCTAGCTACTACTTAATTTCTACGATTTAAGGTTTAATTAATAGCCTAGATAGCTAGGTTTAATTAAGCTTCTTTAGTTTATAATATTATTATTTTATTATAGCGTCGCGTGGGTTATAAGGTGGAAGATAGTATTATTGCAGTCGGGTAGGTAGCTCGCTTATCCAGGTAGCTCGCTTATTAACTACGTTATTCTTTAGTACTATAGCTTTTAGATTTTCTATATACTTATTAGTATAGCTACTATACTTAACTACTTTATCTATTTCCTTATTAGCGTTTTATAGAGTAGCTTATATATAGCTCTTACTAATTAGCTAGTTAATCTACTTTTATATTATAGTAAGGTTTAGATACTAAAACTCTTTAGTAAGCATTTTTAGGTTACTATTAAAAAACTTCTTCTTATTAAAAACTATATTATAGATAGCAAATACGTTTATATATAGCAGGTTTTGTATACAAAATAAGCTACTAGAAATATAGCTTACTAAGAAGCTTATAAATATATATAGTGTAAGCCTTTTATAATATTATTACTTCAGTTAAGCCTTTTTTATTATAGTAAATGCTTTATAGCGATAGGTACATAGGTATTAGAGGCTAGGGTATATATAATTAGTCGACTTATATACCCAAAAGTGTTTATAGAATAGCTCATAGAGTGTTTGCTAGCCTCTGGCTGCTATAAATATATAGTTATATAGATAGATAAATAAATTTATTATCTCAGGCTATAATATATTTAGTAGCGTCATGCCTTTTGCGATAGCTTTTATATACTCCTTAATAATAGTATTCATTTATTCTACTCTACTGTTTTATACTTAAGTGTTCGTAGTAGAGAACTTAAGGTAGATACCTTAAGCCTTAATAGTAGTAATAATATATAGATACTTTATAAGCTTAAAGTCTATTTTAATTATCTTTATATATACTCTATACTATATTAAGAGTATTATTAAGTAGTCCTTAATTACTATAAAGAGTTTCTTTATTTCTTATTATATAAGGTAGAAGTCTTAGGTATATAATATAGGTTAATTTATCATAAGAAGCACTTTGTGATACCCTTTATACCCTTTATTATAGTTATAGAAGTCTAGGGTAATATATTTACTTAGCTCTAAATATTTAATGGATTCTTATAGTGCCTATTACACTTAGTAGCAAACCTTGCTTATACTATAGATATTATAGTTAATTATTATATTATGCTTACCCCTTTAGGTAAGGCAGACTCTTCTTATGCTACTTAAAAGTTATTAACTAACCTCTAGGCCTGGGTCTCTAAGGCGTTAGTGCTAAATTACAATATTACTATAGATAGATTATTGCTTTATTACTATACTATATATATATATATATAGTGTTTAGCTAGTAGTTCCGAAGTGCTTATAATATATATGGTGCCTGCTTTATCCTCTTTATTACATAGTCAGATACCCCCTAAGGTCTCTCTATACTTAAGGATCTGCTGCTAATGCCTCTCCTCTAATATATAGAGGTATATATAATCTAATCCTTGTAGATAGTTATTTTATAGACTTATATTCTACTAGATACTATATTAGTATAGCTTCCTAATTAATATAAGGTTACTTATAAACGTATAGTAAAGCGCTATATTATATAGTTATAGGTATATTATATTTGTACTATACCCTATTACCTTAATTTTAACTATACTATATTCCTTAATAGAGACCGAGTATATACCTACCTATAAAAAGTTACTAGAAGCTACTTTAGTAAGTATAGTAAACTATATAATATGATTAAATATATATATTACTACTCTGGAGTTTAGGATTATAGAGTTATAGAGTTAGTAGTTACTTAGTTATATATAAAATATAGACTTAAGGGTTTCTTTAGAGTATCTATATAGTTATTTGTTATCTGTATAGTGTTTCCTGCTTAGCTTAAGTTTATAATTATACTTTATAAGGTTCTTATCATTATTAATATGCTTCCCTATTAAGTAGTAGAGGGATTTACTTCTCTAAAGATTCTCTAGATATAGCTCTTTAAATAGAATCTAGTACTTAGCTAATTGATAGTGGCTATAGTAGGCTAGGTAGATGCTCTTTTTATCTATTATTTATATTCTTATAGATACTCTTTTGTAGCCTTTAGGTATAGTTATCATAGCTTGCCTTTCTTTCTATAGCTAGTATATAGTGGTTTATGCTTCTTAGCTGCTTCTAAGTTATCCTTAGAAATAGTATTCTTATTATCTCTTAATATAGTAGGGCTAAACGCTCATCAGCCTGTTTTAGTACATAGGTTAGCTATCTTAAATATATTAAAGGTAGCTCAGGCATCTTTTAGTATATCTTTTATTGTAAGGGAGGTAGTATTTATATATAATAATACCATTATTTAGTATATATAGAATTAGGTGTCGAAACCGCTATTGCTAAGTATTATAGTAAAGTCTATAAACTATTAGTTGGGCTTTCTTGCTTATAAAAGAATGCTAGCCTACACTTGAGTAATAGCTTTCTCCTACTTTATAAGGTATTTCTCTATATTACGCTTAGTAAGTACCTTTTTATATAATAAGAGATCTAGAGTTATAGTATAGCTGCTTCTAGCTAAAGGTTTATACTTATAGGTATCTATACTAACACCCTTATAGAGTATATATACTTAGTAGTTAATACCCTTATCTATAGTATCGTATAGATATAGAAGATTCATGTGGATATTATCATAGATTTAGTCTTAAAGTCTATATTATTGCTTCTTATATACTTTATAGTACCTATTTTTAAATATATAGTCTGCTTAGTAAGCCTAGGATAGCTTATAACTTGGCTTTAATAAGTCTATAATTATATTAATATATATAGTAGTTATATTATTACTTAGTAGTATAACTACTATATTATTTACTATACTATCTATAGAGTAGTTAGAGATATCTAGGGTAGCTAGCTTTATAACTTTATCTCTAAAGTAGCTTTAGAGTATACTATCTATATTTAGTATAGTAATATATAGGTTAACGCTATCTTATAGTTTAAGGCTAGACGCTTTTATATATAGAATCTTAATCTATAGGATCTAGTTAGTATATCTATATAGCTAAAAGGTAGTTATAGTAGTTATTATGTTATAATTAAGGTTTTTAGAGTAGTATTTATAGTAATATAGTATATATTAGACTATTAATTTTTAAATTGGCGTAATTATATATATATTTATGATATTATATATATATGTGTTTCTTCTATATATTAACCCTTATTCAGGCGCGTTCTAGCCCCTTTTTCTATACGTACCCTAGTTATAGTTAGCGCTCCCGGGCCGCTTTAGGCCTGCGCGCGGAGCCAGGCTAACGTTACGCCTAACCTATTACGACCGCAAACGGCGCCGTATCGCAATAGGCAGGCTGCGCGAGGCGTAATATTGGGCTATATACGGGTTAGAGGCGTTACGCATAATACGAGGGCTTAATAGTATATAGAAGTATATAATAGGAGCGCGGGTCGCACTATAATTAGGTATAAGGATAGCTTCGCTTATATAATTATAAATAATATACTTATTTAACCCTAGTTTCTAACCCCTAACTATATATAGAATCCTTAGTATTATATAGTAGTATAACCTTATATAACTTTGTAATGCTAAATTACCTTTTATAATAGTTATTATAATAGCGAAACTACTAGTATATAATTATCTAATGTAATATATATATTATATAGACTTAGATATATTTCTAAGAAGCCTATAGAGTTATTTATAGTTATAATAATTATATTATAAGGTAACGAGGTAATAAGGCTTTAAAGTAAAGCTATTATAGATCTTTAGTATAATATTATAGGGCTATAATTAGCTTAGTAGAAGAAGCTTAAAGAGAACGAGACTCTTTAGGTATAGTTATAAGAGGTATATAGAATAACCCTAGCGCTACTTAAGGTTACTAATAGTGATAGAGATACTTTATCTCTAATAGTATTACTACTAATAAGACTTAAAACGAGGAAGTGCAGGTAGACGGTGGCTTGGTAAGATAAATAGATTGTATTGTTATTGTAGGTGTAGTAGTTGTTGTATTGTGTTGACTGATGATGATGATGATATCAAAGATCTATCTCTCTAGGTAGGGAAAAGTGACTATATATATAGTTATGAGGTAGGTGGCTAACCTATAATAGGCTTAGTTAACTATTTATAATAACCTTTACTAGCTTATTGCCTAGTTACTATTATAGTTTAGTTACTATGCTAGCTAAGGTACTAGTAGGCTTTATCTTTTACTAGCCTAAAGGTAATATATCGGCAGTAGGCTTAACCTTTACTAGCCTAAAGGTAATATATCAGCAGTTACCTATCAACTGCTATTTGAATCTTCAGTTGAGAAACCTCTTTTATATGTAATTATTAGACGTATAGTCTGAGTCACCCCCTTAAGTTATATATATATATATATATATATATATATATATATATATGTAACTTAGAAGTAAAAAACCTATAGAATAGGAAAAAGAAAAAATTAAATAGTATAGTTATAGTTATAGATTAAAAAGCTCTTATGAAGAGAAAATTTATAAGAGAAACCTAACATATTATTGACTTAACTTTCTTAGGATTAAGCGTTTTTATATTATTGTTATTTTCATTTTTACTAGGTACAAACCCTTTATCATATAGTTTTATAGTCTCTATAAAGTATTTATATACCTCTTTATTTTCTAGTTTAGTAACAATATCACCGAGATTGTATTTAATATATATATAGTATAAAGTAAGCTTTTCTTCTGATATAGCTTGTCGTGAAAGATGGCATTTAAAATCAATATATTTAGCTCTTTTATGTAATTCTGGATTTTCAGCAACTCTTTGAGCAGCTTCATTATCTATTAGAATAAGAGGTTTCTTAAGGCTTTTAAAGCCTAAATTAATTATAATATAGTTTATAGAGTTATTTAGGTATAAAACCTTTTTAGTAGCTTCACATAAGGCTATATATTCAGCTTCACATATACTTAAAGCTACTGGTTTTTGTTTAATACTATTCCGGCTTATTCTATTATATAAACCAAAAGTGAATATATATCCAGATATAGACGTTCTATCATATGAATCTCCAGCCCAATTAGAGTCTGATAAACCTATGAGATCTAAGTCTATATTATAGTTATATATAATTCCTTCATAAGGATATTTCTTTAAATACCCCTAAATTCTATTAAGAGCAATAAACTGTTCTTTAGAGGGATTACTTATATAACGAGCATACTAGTTTACTGAATATATTACATCAGGCCTCGTTTCAAGGCTTAAGTATTTAAGGAGCCTAGCTCCTATTAGTATCATTTGATTTCCAAATCTAAGGCTTGTCCTTTATTAGGATACATTTTTATCTTAGGGTCTGTAGGAGTTTCACAATAAAAACCCCACTCTTTATTATATTTTTTAAGAGTTTATTTATATATTTAGACTAATATATATTTATAAGTTTATTTGTTCTATCTATAGATATCTCGTTACCTACAAACGTTATAGGATTACCCATATCCTTTATCTTTAATACTTATGATAGAGAATTATAAAAGAGAGTTATATACTCTTCTTTAGCCGAAGTAACTATAAATTCGTCCATATGACATATTACTATAGCCTTTATTTTATTATTATTAGCAATAAAAATACCATTGTTATAGGGACTAGATTTAAAGCCTAGTTTATACACAACTTTCTTAAGGAACTTATACCAGAGCCTAGGGCTCTGCTTTAAACCATATAAAGCCTTTTGCAATTTATTGTTTATTATTAGTATTATTATTATTATTATACTCTAGTCCGTTCTGAACCTAGAGTATACCTATATTAATAAAATAGGCATTTAGAACTATATCCTCGGGCTGAATAACGATAGATATAATATTAGGAATAATTTAGTTATCCCTAGTGAGACTAACTACTCGTATTATAAGTTTGCTATATAGCGAGAAGTAGCTAAGGATAATAGGGATATTATCCTTATTTATCGGGGCACTATTATAATAGTTCTTAGGCTACCTAATAAAGATGCTTATTAGCTTAGGTAGCTTAGCAATATCTACTAGGTTAGCTGCAGATAGGAAAGTCTAGGTGCTAGCTATAGACTTCGCCTTCTTAATATTAGTAGTATTAGCCTTCTTAGTTCTAGTATTGCTAGCTAAGGCTCTGCTAGTCTTGGTTTGATCTAGGTATAGGGCTAGGCGTGGTCCGTAGGAATAGTTAGCTCCCTTTCTACCCTTAGCAGCAGAAGGCGAACCTTTATTATAAGAGTTATTAGAGCTGCTATTACTCTAAGCTCTATTATCCTTATAGTTTATATCTATATTAGACTTAGTATAAGCTTTATAAAAGTTAGTATTAAACTTCTATAAGCACGACTTAGAAGAAGGAGTAAACTCCTCTTAACTAATTTCCTCTAAGTTGCTATCCTCTTTATTAATAATAGTAAAGATATCCTTATTACTAATAGGAAGAGTAGGGTTAAATAGCTTAGTTGCTTTTATAATAAACTTATAAATAGCAATATAATAAGCGAGCTTATTAATTCTATTGCTATCCTTAAGTAAGAAGTCCCTCGCTAGGTTAAGCTAGGTTATAGATAGTAAGGCGTTCTAGGTGCCTAGGTAATGTCGGTAGATTTATCCTCGTAATAATATAAGCTTACTACCTGCTGGGCCTTTTAGATCTGATTAGTAGTGAAGTTAATACTCTTAGACGAGGCAGCGGGTAGCATAAGCCTAAGCATATGCTAGATATTAAAATCCAGAGGGCTATTATGCTTAGCTATCTCAGGGTATTATCCTTTAAGTACCTATTAGTAAAAGCCGACTGCCTAATAAATAGAATTCCTCTATACCTTGAGTCGCTCTCTAAACTTATAAGCAAGCTTTATAGTAGTGCTTATATAGTTATTATAATTAAGCCTTTATTAATAAGGGTATAAGTATGCGAAACCTAGGATATAAGTATAGGAGGGAAGATAGTATTTACTATAGCAGGGAGCTTAAGAGTATATATCCAGAAGGTAAATATAAAGAGTTTAAGTAGCTATCCACGAGGAAGGAGCAAAGATAGTAGGGGTTAGAAATTTTTATATTACTTTTAGTAAAGGTGAAATCATAACGGAAGTAGAAGGCGTAATAACCCCTTAGTATTATATGCAAAAGATTGCTAATAATAAATAGCCTTCGATCTTATATAAGTCGATAAGATTTGCAATAGAATTAGAAACCGTTATTAAAGTGAGGGGGAGTTATAAAAGGAAGTTAACAAGAAGTTTATAATTTACCTAAGTCGATAAAGTAATAAGGTTTATAATAATATCAAAGTTAATAGAGTTATAAGGTTTATAATGATATAAAAGTTAGTAAATTTATAATAGAAGAGGAAAGAGGGACTAAGAGAGGGATTCGCTAAGGATTATTAATAATAGATCTAGAAATCCTAAGTTAAAAAAGGAAAGTATATAGGCAGTGCTCTTGCTTTCCGAGTAATAAAGAGTTGAAGTTACCTCGACTCCCTTCATACCTACTCGCATAGTAAGAGAAAGAACCAGAAGGCGTAATGCATAATAGTAATAATACCTTTATTCCTATAATATATTCCAGGATACTTATTATATGCAAAACTATTATTTTCTATAGTAATATTGGATATTAGAACGGCATTTCTAATAGTAATTCTATATCCGAGGCATACCTCCAAGCCTAAGCGATTGCTATCCGCTATACTAACTAAAGAACTACTAGAAACCTATAATTAACTACAAAATATACTATCGCAGTCCCCAAGCTATACTAATAAAATCTTATTAAATTTCTATAGGCTAGAGTTATAGTAAGCCTTATTCCTTTCTATAGCTAACTAATTAATAATTATTATATTAGTCTATTATTATAGCACTATTACTAAAAGGATATATAAGATAGAAGATGCTTACTTTACTATAATTCATAGAATCTAATACTATATATTAGGGGTTAAATATACTTTTACTAATAAATAGTATACTATTATAGATATTAACGCTTTTAATAAAACTCTTATATAAGCTATTAAGATCTATAATAACTAAAGGAACATTAAAAAGCTATTATTAATTTATAAAGGGACTAATATTAATAAGCAATATAGTACTCCTAATAAAGATATATTAGATAAAGGTATACTATTAGAGGTTAAAAAGCTAAATAGAATAGAGCGTTAATAATCGCCCTAATATAATTTTATTAGCCCTATATTAAGGGATATATACTAATTTACTATCTAAAGATAAAGAAGATAGTAATAGAGTTTTAGGAACTATTATAAGTAGGCTTTACTTATAACTAAGTAGTTAGCGCTAGTATGATAATTAGTAGTCTATTTCAATAGCCTTAGTTAATAATCTTAGTATATATATATTAGTATAAACGTATAATAATATAACGCTATAGCTTAATAAGACTAATTATTATTCTATTTAGCTAAGGAGATAGATAGAAGGGTCGAAAATAAGAATATACTATTGAAATTAGTATATAGCTTAGTATTATAATAGTATATCTCGCAAGAGCAGATTTCTAGATCCTTAAGGAGAGAATTTCAGAATAGATTAATATTAAAAATAGGATACTTATCCTTATATCTAGGGATATACCCTAGAGAGTATTTATAGTAATAAGCGGATTAAGTAAGTAATTTAATATACTTAGGATCGTTATCTTCCTATTCCTCTTAGTTATTTTTATTATTAGTTTTAATTATTAAATCTTCTTTATATAAATCTAAATCCTTACTAGCCTTATTATACTATATATAGTTAAAGTTACCCTTATTTAATAAAATATAAGCTTTTTCCTCTATTAAATCGCAGTTAATCTCCTTTTATATATATACTAAAGGGTAACTAGGTAGTTAAGGATATTAAATATATTAACTAGGCTAGACTAGTCTCCTTTAGCTATATATTATTACAGGCTATGCTATAGCTAGCATCTAGGTAGTGCTATAGACCCTAAGAATTCTGCTCTTAATAACTACTCTTGCTTAATATTCGCCTTATATCTACTTTTCTATTATATAGGGAATATCCTAGAAAACTTCCCTTCCTTAGCTTAGATTATTATAATTAAGGCACCTCTAAGTTAAATAAACCTAGGCTAGCCCCTTATATATCTAAGCTCTCTCTTTATACTTACCTCGCTAGTTATATAGTATAATAGATAGCAGGTAGGAAATAGAACTAGCTATACCTATAGCAGCTAGTCTAGAAGTACTACTAATAAGCAAGGAAGCGTTCAAAGTAATTTATATAGCGATTAATAAGCTTAGCAACTAGCTCGATAGCCTAATAATTATATAGCAGCCTAATAACGAACTAACTATAGAGTACTAGCAAGATATAGTAGATAGCTATACCCTAGCGTTACTAATACTATCCTTATAGCTAGAGACTACCTAGGGAGCAGGGGGCGCTTAATAATTAAAACCCCTTCCTAACCCCCCTAAGTTCGGAGGAAACTATAATAAGTATGCTATATAGGTATAATAGATATATAATAAAGTTAGAATAGACTAGGACTTCTACCTAAGCAATTAGGAGGCCTAGTATCTTACTAACTCCTGCCTAGAACCTAAAATATAGCTAGTAGTTATAGCCTTCTATAGCTCAGGGGGTAGTAATAGCTTATTCGAGCTAGATGCCTTCTTAGCATACCTAGACTATACTTATAATAACCCTAATATTATAAGCAAGGCTCTTATTAGACTCTCAGAGCTTTAAATAAAGTATAATAAAGCTTTCGCCTCGTTCCTACCCCGCTTTAAACGCGCTATTATATAGGCAGGTTGTATAATATAGCTAAATAGTATCCAGATCGACTACCTATATAGGGCACTATCTTATAAGCTCCTTAACTATCTAGTTTACTACCCTACTCCCTATAAGTATACTAAATATATTAATCTTATATAAGATATTATATAGAAGCCAGAGGGATTATATTATATTCCTATTACTTCGCGCTAGCTTATAACTTTTAGATTAAGAGTATTACCTACTAGAGTAGATATAGATAGAGATACTAGGATAATAGGGTTAGTATATGCTTCGTATAAAGGCTTAGGCGAAGGTCCTAGTAAGGAAACGCGCTATTATTTTAAGTATAGCTAGATTAGTTATTTATAAAGGGACTACTAGAAGGCTAAGAAGTTAAAGGATAGCCCTAGAATAGCAAAAGCTATTAAGGAAATAATATATTTAGACTTAGGAGAGGTTAAAAGTAAAGAGGACCCTTCTAACTTAGGAAATAAATAACCTTAGTATAAAATCGGGTATTAGGGATAATAGAAGAAGAGCAGGCTAGTTAGGAATAGTTCTAGTTAGAATATAGTATAAGCAAGCCTTCTATAATATTAGCAGTTAGAGTTAATAAAGGGACTCCTACTAACGCTTTAATAGACTGCAGATATAATATCTATATAATAGTAGATTACTAGTATGCCCGCTACCTCCGTTTATTATATATCAACTGCTAAGCATAGTAATTGCGAGGCTTTGCTAATAACTTAGATCAAGCTATAGCAAAAGGCGTAGCTATATTATACCTCGAAATTAGCAGCTATATATAGTAACTCTTTGCTTATATAGTAAAAGGACTAGATGCTAACCTCTTCTTAGGGAAGCTATAGATAGAATAAAACTATATTATTTATTATATAGTAGAGAAGCGGGTATATTATAGGAAAGTAGGGGTTATTATTACTCTTTAAGGATAGGAAGAACCCTAAAGAGTAAGGGAGATCTAGGAAGCTTACTAAATTAATACTACCTTATTTATAGCGATCTACTAGAGGGTTAGTAAGAGCTAGCTATCTAAGCTAGAAGTAGGAATATAGGTAGTAAGCCTAAGGAATATTAAGAAAGCGCTCGAGGTAAAGAAACTAGAAGACTATTTAGAGAAACTATTATACTATATTTATAATAAATTTATAGAGCTTTTTAAGCTAGCTAAGTTATACCCCCTACCCCTAAGTTATCTTAGTATAAATCACGAAATCTACCTCGAGTATAATACCTCTTAGGGTTAGGGTTAGGGTTAGGGTTAGGGTTAGGGTTAGGGTTAGGGTTAGGGTTAGGGTTAGGGTTAGGGTTAGGGTTAGGGTTAGGGTTAGGGTTAGGGTTAGGGTTAGGGTTAGGG
>JAOQIF010001047.1:0-29651 GCA_026260285.1 Colletotrichum sansevieriae
GGTTAGCTTCTAGGCTAGTTTACTAACCTTATACTAATTATATAGGGTAGTATCCTGCTTAAGCTTAAGCTTAAGGAAGAAGGGGATTAGCTATAAAATAGCTAAGAATATACTATCTATAATATATAAGTAGTTTGCTACTTTATTAAAGGTAGTAAAGCCTTCCTAGAGCTAGGATAGACCTATGAGCTCCTAGACCTCTTTTTGCTAACCCTAGCTAGTAATCTCTAAGAACATATCCTTAATAAGAGGCTTAAAGGAGGAAGTATAGCGATGCTCTATAGTAGTATATAGCATACTATATATATAAGGAGCTAGTCTATAACCTAGAGAGAACATCCTTCTATAGTTAGTATATTTATAAAAGATTAATATAATATTATAATACTCATATCATTATCTTCTTAATATATAAGTTAAGGATAAGCTATTCTTATATCTTCTTAGATAGATGCTTTAGGTACTAATATTTAATTAATATAGAACTAAAGAAGAATCTCCTCCCTAGTACAGAAGCTTTCTATACTTAGGAAGTTATTATTATTTCTAAGCAGATTATGCTTATATATTATAATAAGAGTAAATATAGGATTGCTAAAGATATACTTAATCTCAATATAGAGGCGCTTAAGAACTACTTCCTAAGTATTATAGAAGAATTAGTATTTATAGATTTAGTTATTCTAGAAGAATTAGTAATCATAATAATTATTTATTATAATCTATATATTATAATTAGCTTATTAAGAATTAGAGCACTCTGCTTAGCTATATTAGTTTGAGGTATCCTATCCTTAATACTAACTTCGAAGTTAAGTATAGTCTTAATATCATCTAAATTCATCTAGGTATTATTATTAATCTCATCTAGAGGAATATCCTCCTATTCTTTATCACTATCGTTATTAATAATTATATTATATATTAATATAGCAGGACCTGCAAGCCTTATAAGAAGCTAGCTTAGATGCGTTCCTTTTGATATACTAGATAATATTAGTATAAAGAAAGTAATTTAAAACAAAGTTAAATTAAAGATACATACTATAAGGTATTAACTTGCTAGATCTCTTAAGCTTTGAGGTTAGCACGCTCTATTATAGATATATTGACCTATATTTCTAAACCTTTAGAGCCTTAAGCTTATAGGATTTCTACTATCTAAGGGCCTTTTTAGCCTAATTAATCGCCTTTTAGGCTTTATTTATATTCTTAACTTATTAGCGCAACTTCGTAATATTTATATTATTAGAATATTCTAACTCTACCTTTTGCTTAGCTCTAGCGCTAGATCTAAGTAGTTAACCTATTACTAATTAGTATAAATAATTACTATAAATCTATATAAAATATACTGCCATTCTACCTAGATAATCTTTTATATAATATACTACTCTCTAATTAAAATAGTTATTAGTAATTAAAAGTATAATATAAAGATTATTATATATTACTTATAGTAGTTATTATAGTATTAGCGAAGTTATTTAGTAGGTGCTTATTAAGGGGAAGACTTTATTATTATTTAGAAAAATTAAAAAACTATGAAAATCAATTATAAGTAGCCTATGCATAACGCGCTGCAGGTGCCTTCCTTTTCTTCTAATTAAAAATCAAAAAATCAAAATACTTTAAATTATACCTATAGATTGCTCTAAATACCCTCTTTTTAAAAGTTAATCCTTATATTTTTATAATAGTTATATAATTTACTATAGATTTATTAATATCTATATTTTATATAGGAATAGCTTCGCACTCTCCTTAAAATATTTATATCTTCCTATTAGTAATTAAAAATTAGCTAATAAGATATTTAACTTGTTCTTCTATAAATAATACTAATATTATACTTAATACTATATAAATCATATTATAAGTTAAACCTCTCCTTTATTATACCTATTCTTTATACTTATTATATTTAGATATTATTTATAAGAATAAAAAACGCCTAAAAGGCTGCTAATACTAAGAAGGCTAATAAGAAGTCTAGTAAGAAGGCTAGCAAAGTTCCTAAAGTAGGGAAAACTATAAGTAATAAATTAGCCCTAAGTAAGTCTATCTAGGCTAGAGCTACTAAGAAGAAGTATTACTAGCGCCTTATTAGTAAGTTAAGATTAATATAAAAAATAATTATAAATTAATCCTTTCTAGCTAAAGCCCTCTATAAAATTTATATATACTAGAAGTCTACTAATCTTCTTATCTATAAGCTCCCTTTCTAGCGCCTAATATATAAAATCTACTAGGACTAGGGAAACTAGGATCTTCGCTTCTAAGCCTTAGCTATCTATACTCTTTAAGAGTCTACTATATCTCTTCTTACTAGTATCTTTAAAAGTATATACCCTGATTTATTACTTATATATTAAACTAATAAATCTAATAGTTAACCTTGCTATAATTTATGCTAAGTATATTACTATTATACCTAAAGACCTCTACTTAGTCTAAGTAATCCTAAAGGTAGGTAGGAACTATAATAGCAATTAGTTCTAGATATAGATATCTATAGAATTAAAGAATTAAGTTAATTACTATAAAAGATACTTATAATAAGTTATATAAAACCCCTTACCTATAGATACCTATATTAACTATGACCTAAACCCACATAACCTATAGGTACCTATGGGTAACTTCTAACATTCTAGGTAGTACCCGTTACTACCCAACCCATACTGCGGGTACCCATGGGACCCACGGGCTGGGTAATTTGCATCACTATGGACCATCACCAAGCCGCGCCCCTTGCAGGAAGAGGCGATCCGCGAGGTGCTGCTGCAATACGAGAAGCGATGGTGGAACGAAGTGTTCCAGAACAACGGGCAGGGACTAGACGCTGGCATGGCCACCGACTTGCCCATCAGGTACACCATGTTCCCCGTGACGAAAGGCAACTCCCAATTCGAACACAGCAGCCGCGGCGCCGTGATGGATGCGTATACTTTTCAGCAGGACGCGACTATCATGGGAGCCATATATCCGGCTAGGCGGATCCGGACGGCGGCGGAGAACCTTGACTTCATCTTCCCCGAGGCTAGGTCTCTCGACTACCTTGAAGAGGGCACGTCGCAAGTGTTCCCCACCGACGAGCTTGCTGGTGGCAGCGCTTTCTGTCATTTTGGGCCCCTTCAGGAGAGTATATACCTTCAGACGATGTGTGATAGTGATTGTTAAGACCGCGTGTTTCTTGCTGGGGAGCAGGCCCGTTACATACTCTCATGGATGGATCCAGGGAGGGTTGGAAGCTGGCCTGCGGTGTGTGTCAGCAGCTTTGCAACGCTGCGACTGACAACAAGTATTACTAGCTGTCATTGAGTGAGAGTCAAGGCTTTGAGATGGTAGTACTCTTGAATCTGCTCCAAAATAAAATACCACGGTGATCGCACTTGCAGTGAGCCTGAAATGCTCGTCAAAATGAGATTTTATTATCAATTTTCTTGCCGTCATCTTTTGTCGTTCTCACCCTCCGCGGCGTATTCACCAGTAGTTCTTACCGGATTCATCTATAAAACCTGCACAAAATCAAGTCCATGACGGAATGCCTCGAAGACGTATGAACTCCACCATATAACGCCTGAAGTCATCCTCAAGAGACAACTTCATTGTGGAACTGACTCACAAACTGATCAGTGAGCTCCGAGGGAGAAGCCGGAGGTATTAGCTGTCGTTGCAGGTCTTAGGTCTTCGCGTGAGGGAGGGGCTCGGGTAGAGGGAGAGAGAGTTGACCTTGACGGAAAGCAAGGGCTGATCATGCGCAACTATAACGCTAGAGGCACAGAATTTGAAGCTGGCTACAGTACGGCGTTGGATGCCATGCAGACTCTACAGCTCTAATATTGGAGAAATTACCAAACAGCAACATAAGATCCCATTTAAGGCCCTGATCTGCCACATTCTCGTGTTTTTTAACCCCTCGAGGGCTCTACTTCGGAGGCGTAGATATAGCGTATATACTGCTACTAAGTTAACGTTAGCTAAAAGTATTAAACTAACTATAAATAACGAATATCTTACTAACCCCTTATGCTCAAGCGAATATAGAATTACTAATATATAGCTCTAGCTACCTAAATTTGCTGATTTTAATATTAAATACTTAGATCCTATATCTTCTAGGCGTACTCTTATATATTAGAGCAATCCGTAAGATAGACCGTGATTTTGAGTACTTTAATAATAACGAGAGCCCCCCTAGCACGCAGGAGATAGTACTTAATGAGATCCGAGTAGCTAAGTCTTCCCCTCCTGATTTAGAGGACGAGGGACCCCCTGCTAATAAGCCCTTATCTCTACTAACGCCTAGCTAATCTAGCCCTAGTTAATTAACCTAGTAAAGTTAGATAGGCAAAAAGATATATTAGACGCTAGCCCTCTATAATAGGTTCTTACGCCTCACTCTTAAGTACTAATAGGGTAGTATTATTATAAAGATAGCGACGCTAGAGAGGCTAATAGGTATTATTCTACCTATTTTAGCAGCAGAGTTCCTAAGAGACCCCTTCTCTATTAAGGCTCTCGCTAGTAAGTATAGAGCTACCTATACCCTATTTAGGAAGGTTAAGGCGTTAATAAGACTCTCTAGCATTAGGTATAATAATATATCGGATAAAATCTTAATAACCTAAGAGCGCTAGTATAACTAGTATACTATATACCTAGGCTACTAATAGGTAGAGCAGTATAGTCTGCCTAGTATAGAGACGCTTCTCGAGTTAATCTAGCTGTTAGAGTTAGTAACTAGTGAGAATATTATAGAGGTAAGAGACGTACTCCCTCGCTAACCTGCTGCGCGCGAGGAGGTAGGCGGGCCTATAGAGCAGTTAGTATAAGCATTAATAATAGGGGCGGCAGCACGCTTACCCCTCTCATAAGCTACTATAGTATTAGGCATAGCGCTACTTATTGCTATATAAGTACCTATTATAATATCGAATAATTATAGCTATAAGCGGATAAGTTAATAATAGGATCTAGATAAGATTAAGGTAGTAGATAGTAATATTAATATCTAGCTAATTTTAGAAAACATTATAGCTATACTACTAGCGAGGAAGAGGAAGGATAGTTATATATTAGTAGCAGACCGTATAAGCAAGTATATAAAGCAGATTTTTACTAATAGGCGCTACTAGCGCCCTGCTAGCTCTAATAATATTTAGAAGGCGATTAATACGTGCTAGACCTCGCTTAAAGTTAACCTTAGGTCGGAAGGAGTTATTAACGCCTCGAACTTCTTCTTAATAGTAATAATAAAAGCAGTAGCGTTTAATAGTCTGCGTGAGAAGGATAATAAACTGCTATTCTTACGGAGTAATAGTATTAGTCGGGTTAATCTTAGTAATAGGGTTTTCACGCCTATAGAGTGAGGAAGAGGGTTATAGAGGTCGATTTTGAGGTAGGGTCGAGAGGGGTAGTAGGGTCGAAGTTAGTATTAACATCGAGAGGGTTAGAGGGCGCTAAGTAGGCTGAATATTCACTCGTTCGAGGGTAGCTACTATCAAGTACTGCGAAACACTAAATTAATTAACTACGTAGTAATCTACCCTGATTTTTACTACTATAACCTATCCCTCCGCCTCTTGAGATATCGTCAACATGCCTCCCATAGCTATATAGCAAGATTGAAGCGGACTTCATACCTAGGTCTCTCGCCTACTTATAATCTCGCCTGATTTCTAGCCCTCTCAAGAGCCTCCGCTTGCTATGCGTTAATAATACGTAGGCTATTAGATTTTACTAAAAAATTCCATATTACTATCACGGTATATATAATATTAACCTAGGTTGCAAAGTCATACTTAGCTGCGTTCTTACCCCTTATAATCTTGAATTTTCGCTTTACTAAGCCGAAGACCTTCTTAATAATGCTCCTTAGCTTTGCATAGGCGAGGTTATATAACTCCTTCCTTAACTATAGCCTTATATTCGACTCGAGGTAGTTATAGAGGTAGTATCTCTGCCTAATAAATAGCGTAACGATACTAGTATTACTTTTACTAAAACTAGTATTAGTAAGATAAAATTAACCTGCTTCTGCTCTAAACGATCTCACGAGGGCATAACTAAGCAGGGTTTTATTATTTATACTGCCCTCTGCGCTAGCGAGTATGTATAAGAAGGTATAGTTAAACTTCACTATAGTGAAGATGTTCTATAAGATATTACCCTTCTGATCGAAAAACCTCCTCTGCTAACTAGCTAGTATATAAGTAGGGATCAAGGTCCTGTCGATAGTACCGATATACTTGTTGAAGATAGCGTTCTTAGCGTTAAGCTTAATATCTAGCGAGACGTATAATTCTAACGGCAGAGTTACTACCTCCTTATAGAGGCTAACGAGGGCGTTGATTATAGTATAGAAGCTTCTTAATACCGCACTCTGCGATACTTTGAACCGATAAGCAGCGTTATGCTAAGGCTCTCTAAATACTAAGATATATAGTATGATTAATAACTTATACTCAACTAACTAGTATCGAGTATTATTAACGCTATGCTAGCGTAGCTAGTATGCTAGCAAGTTAAATATTCGCTTCGATAGTTAGAAGGTATCCTCGAACTCGATATCAGACCTAGCAAGCAAGGCCTTAGCGATTTAAGTAGCCTTAGCAGCCCCTCCGGGGTAGATCACGATCCGCTCGAATATTACTAGGTTAACCCTATTATTATTATCGTTATTAATAATATTATTAAAGGTAATAGCAATAAAAATAGCTGCCTACGCCTCGTTAGAGCTATCGTCTATTACTAATTCGATAAGCTTATAAATATCTATCTTAGGCTTGCTATATTCTATAGCAAACAAAAGATTAGCCTCTATTCGAAGTCCCTATATTAACGGACTTATTAAGTATCTCACGGCAAGGAATATCCCTCTCTAGCATCCTCACTAGCCTCTTTTTCACTACTATAACTTCGAGGTCTTATTCTATAGAGCTAATACTGCTTTTTTCATTCTATAACCTCATAAATAGAAAGCTAGGTAACTAAGCCTCTCTAGGCAGCGAGAGCATCGATCCCACTGCCTAGTAGCTAATTTTTAGTATAGTATAATAGCTAGAGGGTTCTGCATGTCCGCATGCGTCGTTTTGACTTCTTCTGAAGTTATATAGCAAAAAAGGGCCTAAAGTGGTATAGCGCAGCAAAAAACAGCTTTTTTGCTTATTTTATGCAGCTATGGCGAAGGCGCCAGAAACACGAGAATGTGGCAGATCAGGGCCTAAAGCCAGTTCATATGTTTTTGGGTGACTAGCATGCACCAGTAACGCTAGCAGTCGTTAGCGTGGTGTTACCAATATTTTGCCTCAGTCCCTTTTTTTTTTTTTTTTTTTTTAAGAACTTCTACCGTCTTGCCGTCAATGAATAGGTAATCTGGTCCTTTTTAGTGTAAGCTCGACTTAGCTTGTAATTTAGATATACCAATACACTACAAGATTCAGATAATAATTTGTTACATTTAGATATCTTCCCCACTTCATCAGAGAAACTCTAGTCTCGACTGCATCATGTGTTGGTACCAAAGGGTCTCTATCCTCCACCCTCGAGAGGGGTTAAAATTGCAGTGAAGCCGTAGATGGGGTCGATTTTCAAGACAAGGATCCCGGATGCCAGCATGTACTCCACCTTGATGCATGTGTTCCACGTCTCTAATTCGGCGTCGCTAACATCGGCGTGCATCTTGGGCATTTGGTTGGCATGGCCAAGACCAATTGCTTCCTGGCGGACCGAGGAAAAGGGGTTGTGAGCTGAACGTCTTTCAACACGTTCAGCGGCACCGTGCAAACAACTTCCTATCCTCTAAAGACGCCTTCCCCGCCCACTGCTACACTGCGGACCAGGATGCCATCTGTTCTCTGCCCAACAGAGCGAACTGCCGTCGAGAAAGCGTAGCTCAGCCCATAATCCAGCGCCTTCGGGAACATCTTCTTTGCGAGAGCCGTCTGGCCATCTTTCAGCTTGTACCGAAGCCAGATGGCGCCAAAGTTCTTGGAATCATGCGTCATGACCGCACAATGTCCCAAAAGCTGCTGGTTTCCATATCCCCCCGGAGGTGAGGAGGAGGAGCAAGACCACCAACCCTCGTTCTTCCGCGTTGAGTTGGTCTTTGATCTGGTCGCAAAGGAGAAGGCAAATCGCTCTGCAGTGTTGGTCGTCGACTTCGGCGGAGATGTCCCAGGCGCGGGAGGTCATCGCGCCGGCTTTTTCTTGACTGAGTCTTCTTGGCTCGGCGCGTGGAAATTGGATAGAATCAGCGAATCAGTCGGTCCTTGAAACTCAGTGAGGGTACTCACGAGGCACGTTGATGGTGTAGTATGTTTTACCCGATCCGGACTCCCGGTGTCTGAGATGGCGATCCATCTTGTACTGCACCATTTCGCTCAATAGATAAGCCATGTGGTGATTAACCCAATGATCAATACGCACCATCTAAGTCCTCCCACCTATGCGATCTCTGACTTCAAGCATCGACACCGAATGTCCTGCATAAGGCTCCACGAGTCAACTTCCTTTGTCACCTGCCCGACTGGTTGTGGAACCTACCTTTGGTGGCTAAATCTCGAACTGCCGCCAGGCCCGCGTAACCAGTGCCAACAACAGTAACATCGTGGAGTCGATTGAAAGAGAAGACAGTTCTTCTAGGAGATAGAACAATAGCATCACATTCAAGAACCTTGGATATTGATGTTGACGTGGGCATTCATTCGTATCTGTCACTCGTTTTAGAGGTCATCATGCAGATTAAAATGTCGAAAGATGGGGCCAAGAACCGGCGAACGTCTAAGAGGCTTGAATCCGGCTCTCTGAAATTAAATACTGGCTATCGGATTGGAAAACCTTTTTCAGTCTTCGATCATGGAGCTATGTCCGTGTCAAGAGATATCGCGCAACTGCGTCCAAAGGAACAGCCGGAAACATATTCGTCATCAGCTTCTCGGGCGGACTTCCCCAGGATTTGGAGAAATTGGGCGAGGTAGCTGGTGATATCTCCTTGTTAGGAAATATTCAACGCTTCACGTTCGTCGATTTCGCCCCATGTGTTTCCCATGCCATTGAAACATGTTTCCGAATGGGTTCGATGCACACTGATAATCGGAATATGCAACGAAAGATGCTACTTTCAGCACATTTACAATGGATTTGAATTGAGTAATCACGTTGCGTTAGTCGGGTGATGAAAGCCAAATAAGAAAATCCCCTGTCTTTCAGCCCCCGCGCTTCATTCTATTCTGCGCCCAAATCTATCGCAGACGAAGCAAAGCGGTCAGCCTTTTAGTCTTTTATCTACCAAGCCTCATGTTTCAGTATCCTAATACCTCAACATGGCGGAATTGAAGGTATTGGGCCTCCAAGGCAAGGTTGCGATTGTGACCGGCGCATCGCGGTAAGTCACGTTGCCCGTGACGTTGTCCTGTCACAAGCTAGCGACAAATCTCTCAAGGGGTTTGGGTGCAGGTATCGCCGAAATTCTAGACAAGCGCGGAGCAAACGTGGTGGTCAACTACGTATCCGAAAGCAGCCGCGAGCGCGCCGAGAAGATCATGAAGACAGTCGAGTCCCACGGAACAAAAGCGATCCTCTGCCAAGCAGACGTCGGCAAGCTTGCAGACACTCCCAAGCTGGTCGAAAGTGCGCTCGAGGTCAACCCCTCGGGCAGGATCGATATTCTCATTCCCGAGAACTGGGCACCGATGAACCCGCGACTTTATGAAAATCCAACACGTGCCCGATCTCTTCAGCGCCGCCTAGGACAACGAAGCCAATCTCGTCGATGCCGTGCCTGAATTCTACGACCGTTACTACGACACCAACGTCAAGGGCCCCGTTTTCTTCACCAAAGCGGTCGAGCCGCATCTTCCCAAGGGCGGACGCATCGTCTTCATCTCCTCGGCCGGAGCTCGCTTGTGTTTCGCAGGCCAAGCTGTCTACGCTGCAACGAAAGCGGCTAACGAGGCTCTTTGCCGCACCTGGGTGAAGGAGTCGGGACAATCTCACAGTATCACCGTGAACTGCGTGAATCCTGGATCGATTGCCACAGGTACGTACTTCAGGATTAGAACCTTGCCTCTTGCTCCATGCTCTGTTTTTAACGACCATAGACCCCAGAAGACCAGTGGTTCCAGAGCGACGAGCAGTTCTTGAAGGATATGCAGCCTCTGGTTGAGTTGACTCCGGCAGCTGCCCGAGTTGGAGAAGTAGATAGTATCGCGCCTTTGGTGGCTTTCCTGTGTTCGGAGAATGCCCGATGGGCCGCGGGAGCTACTCTTTCGGCTGACGAAGGCCTCTATAATTAGAGCCAGAATCATATTTAGAATAGAAAGATATTGGCAGGAGATAAAGAGCATATTTTTGAGACCTTTCGGATAGGGAAAGTTAGTTCCTGGAGCATTGCCACATCCTTATATTCGAGAGTCATCAGATAAGTGGTTGCAATCAACATCATGCTTAGTAGAAACTCTCGGGGATGATCTCATTAGAACAGCCGTCTATACTTAGCTACTTCCCGCATTGCGCTATAGATGCTTTAGCGCAGTCACGGTAACGTAGCCTTCGCTGGATGGCGGCTCAGTTGGAGCGGGATGTATTCCTATCATCATCGCCCACTCCTCAGGAACGGTTAAAACAGAGCGGTGGGAAAGTTGATGCTGTCGAAAAAGGCATCCTATGAGCGATTCTAGTCTTATGCTCTCTTAAAGTAGTTGGGATCTGGTTTCATTACCACACAAGATGACTGCTGATCTTCTTCAAAGTGTTCGGTGTCAGCGTATGGGTCATAGACATCTCAACTCGCCGTCGCGCATCGAGTTCTAAGGGGCATGGAGAAGTCTGGGGAAAAGTGAACTCCTAGAATACAGGCACAAAGGTCCATGCTATTTTGGCAGGATTACGAGATTCATCGTGACACACGTCTCGAAATGGCTTACGGTCTGCTCAGGTGGGACATGACGCTAGCTTTGACAAAAAGGAAAGGCTGCGTGTTGCCCGATACATACCATGCGAGCCCACAGGGGCAAAGTTACGGCAACGAAGAGACATATTATAACATTTCTAGATGCCCAGAGGATTCATTCCGTTACATGATACGTCTAGGCTAGTATACAAGAGAGTTTGAACTGGTTATAACGATGACTTGCGTGACTCTTAATAGAGGTCCAGTTCTCTCGTTTGGGAAGGACAACAAAACCTGGGAAGCACCAGAATACTCGGACTGCGATGACAGCACCGTAACAGAGCCGGGAAATCCTCCGTCAGCTGAAAAGCGGGACCTCGAAGAATTGTATTGCTGCTCAATGTCGAGAGGGTGTTCAAGTGGGGTCGTAAAGGAACACCACCACCGATTCTGGGTCTCTTCGCAGGTAAGACTCTTAACCATGTCACTTCCCGTCGGCGGAGTACGATGCTGCAGAAGCAGCTCTTACTTTCCGTCTTGCTGGCAGGTTGTGTGGTTGAAAACCGAGACGTGAGACGACAAGCCAAACAGTACTGGGAATGGTGGAATGGGAAGATGCGATACCGCAAGTTTCTTACAGCGACGGCTTTGCTGGAGGAATTATGGTCAAAGTCGGATTCTGATGATTGGTGGAGTTCTGGGATGGATGAGAAATGCGAATCGGGCGTGAATGGATATGCTCAGAATCAGTACCTATTGAGTTGATGTTTTTGCTCAAAAAAGAGAATGAGCTTAGAGCAAGGAGATATAGAACGTGACTGGTAGTCACTGAAGATGAAACTACCTGAATCCTGACCGCAAAGTGGCTCCGCTACCATTTGTCGTGTTCCTCAAGCTACAATGAGGTTCGGTGTAAGTTGCTTCCTAATCTGGATGTCTACATAGGCTATTACGAAACCTGTCATGAGTTGAACTGATAATCTTTTGGCTATTTGAATAATTTACTATCGTATTTAATAGGAGGCTAGAGAGGTCTAAAGAGTTGATACAGGTGATGGTTGTTGGTGAAATCCTGCGCATAGCCTAAATGGTCATGTTGATGAGTTGCGGTTACCTAGGCAGGCATCAGCCCCGCCGAACAGACATATTCAGTATGGAATGGTATGTTCCCAAACCGATTACACATGAAGAGTCACCTTCGAGCCTAGAGCACCATGACTATTTCAGAAGGAATGGAAACTAATTTACTCAATTGGGTAATCAAGTACCAGATACTTCAAGTCCAGGATTATTCAAAAGTCACCGCTGTCTTGCGGAAAGTGCAGCCAGAGCTGATAGCCTTGATGTTCAAAGTGTGGGCGCACATTTTCATCGTTCAACAGCGAGATGCATATGTGCAGGCTAATCCCAACCAGGCAAGAGAACTAGAACACCTCCAGAATCGAACACACCGTGGACATCATGCAGATAACTGCACAGAAGCAGGCAATCAATACGTCCTCGAACACTGTCAGCAGCCAATTCATCCTGCCATCTCGATCACGCATCACATATCTGCGGTCGGGACCTCATCCCATCGTGCCCAAGCCCGTCATACCCCCATCGCGATGAATAAGCGCCCACTAGATAACTCGTCCCGAACACTCTGGCAATTAGCATTCAGTCGGCAGAGGAGGGCGACATGTCATGAACCTCTAGCTTTACTTGGCATGAACGTGACAGGTACCACGTCCATCGGCAATGCGTGACATCATGCATCATGCCTTCGATCCTCGATGCCATAGCTTCTGACGTCCCTAACTGCCCCGGGCCCATGTTTTGAGTTTTCCATCGAGCCATTGATGACGAGGAAAGCAAGAAAAACAATGGAGGGTCCACGGGGAGATTGCACCCTTGCCGAAGCTCTGGCGCAGTCACTCAAGAAACATGGTCATCCTACGTCCAATACCAGACGGCTCAGTACGTGGTCACGATCTCCCGCGCCTCAACAAAACTCTATTCGACCACATCTGACTAGGGTATCTCAAGCAGGCGGTAAGAAGGAAGCAAACAACGCCCCCTGTATCAGGGCATACATGACCGAGAAAGTGACAACCAGGCCACCGAAGCCCCTCCTCTTCTCATCCAGGAGGCTCTCAGCAACCCACCAGTACCACACGGCATATCCCGACGAGATCCTTGTGATAATTTGCACATGGTACGTGGTGATTGCCAAGCTGGCAAGCAGGACCTGCGAGGCAGCGAGCGACATCACCACGATCTCCCGCGTCAATATGGCGCCATCCCTCAGACTCTTCGCTTTCTTCGTCTCCTCTCCGCCGCCCTTCTGCTCCGCCGTCGGACTCCGACCCAAGCCCGAAGGCCTCTTGAGCACATCCAACCCCGACGCGATCAGCAAACCCAACACCGGAGCGGCCAAGGCGAAGAGCGGAATGTTGCCAGGCGTCCAATAGCGGAGGAACCCAACGCCCCTAGACACGGCCGTTAGCAAAACTCTTTCACTGACACTAAAACCCAACCCGTCAATCTCCGCAAGTACTGAGCGAGTACCACTCCAAATTGATGGATCCATAATGACAAAATAGGGCTGAACGAGAAAGAAACATACCAATAACGTCCCTGGACAAATGAGTAAATACCGGGCACGGTCCGCGCGCACCACGCACGCGCCTCGGATGCGCCGGAACAATACCGGACCCAGGCAAGGTACTGCGGGACGACGGACCCCATCGCCACAAGTACGCCCGCGACGCCAGGCGCCAACAGAGCCGCGACGGCGTTCCTGACGCCATTGATGGTGACAGGACTGGCGAGGAGGGCGTGCAGGATCGTAAGACACTCGACCGCGAACGATATACCATTCAGGAGTCCGTTCGAGCGGACGGCCGTCGCGAGGCCGAAAACGGCGCCCGCGGAAATTTGGGCTGCGGACCACGGCAGCGAGCCTCGCGGATTCTGCGAGGCCGAGGCTAATATTAGAGAGCCCGCGAACGTGAGGAATGCGAAAGTACTCTCTGCGTAGGGCGCCGAGAGGAAGAGGCCTGCTGGGGAGAGGATGTGAAGTAGGGCCGAGAGGAACGCGAGCGGCTTGCGGTCAAAGAGACGTAGTGTGAGTTCGTGAAGTAACAGCACGGCTAAGAGGTGCGACGTATGGGAAATGATGATCCCGACAGCTGCCTCCAGCGTGCCGTGGCCGTCATCCTCTACACCTGCCAGCCGAGCACCTCTGGCGAAGACGGACGCGAGGAAAGGCAGCACGGCATTGAAAGCCCATTCCTGCTCAAAGAGATAGCCTCTTTGGGCCGATTGGGTGAAGTAAATGGCGTCCCAGCGCGTCAGGCGGGTGATTAACGACAGGTCGGACTCGTTGCGGCGGAGCATCAGGGTCGTCGAGGTGTCGTATGAAGTGGCCACTGCGCTTCCGAGGGCAGTGGCCAGCAGGAGACCTTTCCAGGCCAGGAAGGCCGTTAACAGGGTCTGTCGGGGATGCGAGGCATGGCGGGCGAGCATGGTTTGCTGGATGACGTCGGCGAGCCCGTGGTGATGGGTGAAGGGCGGGGAGACGTGCCGAGACCCTGGCGGTCGGTGAATCGGTGAAGTATGTCACCGGCCGAGGAACCCACTAGAGAGATCACACCGTGACAAAGAGACGACGGACTGAGCAAGAAAAAAGTCTTGAGTTTGTGGTGTGAGTCCCAGCTTGGTGGATGGACCCTGAGTTTGGTGTCGCGCGGATTGCTGGCCGCGTCGGGACAAGCGGCGCCACCTGGCCGATTGGGAGAGCTTGCGCACAGGCCATCTGATGATGATTATCTTTTTTTATTTTTTTTTTTCCCCCTAGTCCACACCTTAGTAATTGTTAGTGTCTGCCGAGCCGGAGTTCTGGAAGTTGCCCGCAGCCCTGAACAGCGGGTCTCGATCTGATGAGCTCTGCGGGTTGCGATATTTGTTGCTCCTGTATTGTTTTCTCATCTCTCTCAATTTTCTTTTCTAGAAGCGTTCCAAGCGTCCATTTTGGTGGAAAGAGCCGCGGATTGTGGATTCCAGACGGGGCCTGCCAGGGGGCCATCATCAACAGGTGCTGGACTAAAAATTAGCGGTCGAAACTGGCAGGACGCTCAGTGGGTAGACTGCTGTTAGCGAGCCCCTGAATTCCAGCCTCCCGAATGAGAAGATCCTCCTCACAACTCCCTTGCCGGTCTCACTCTTCACCTCCCGCACAACCGTGATAGCCAAAGGAACTGTGAGCTGTGGCGAAGCCTGGGCAAAGGGCCTGAGGTCCACTAAACAGGGCTCGAAGGCCCATGTCAAGAACCCAGGGCTGGGGGCTCGAGGGGTTGTTACTTGTTACAGTCGTTGTCTCCTGAACTTGCCGCTCCAAAAGCCTCTGAAGACGAGAATTACGTGAGAATTACGTTTCATTCCAGTGAGCTGCTTGGGAGCGAGAATGCTGGTTAAGGGGAATCTCATTAGATGTGTTCAAGCACAAGCACAAACATAGCCCCTCGGTCTGGAATAATGAGGGGCGCGAATGAGGCTGATGTGTTGATGAGAGTAGGTACTTGGGTGGTACCTTTGGCCTGGCTGTCTGGTATTCGCAAGCACAAGGTCATCACCATCCTAGCTCGAGTAGAATGCTGTCACCAAAATCTTATCCGTGATGTGGACAAGCCAGGACGCACCCAACCCAACACAACAGAAGGAAGAGCGGGTTGATTACCTCGAGCTAGGGATGCAGGTGAGAGACAGCCAACTCCCGGCAGATCCGCTGCAGTTGGTGGCATGGAGACCGGTGAGTGGATGTCGATCAGAGGCAGCAGGGAGGTCCTAATTGCTTCCGTCCTGTCATTTAGGCAAGCCCGATGGCTATGGTTTGCGAAGCATGCGCAGTAACAATTGGCAAGAATGAAGGCTGAGATGTGATGAGAGACGCATGAAAGTGTGTGATGAGTCTGATGAGCGAGTGAGTGAGTGAGATGGATGCCATTCAGGTGCAGCTGCGTCACGTGACCCCAGGCACATTACACTCCTTCCATTTCCATTTCATGGCTTCCATGGAAACCGTTGAGGAAGGAAGGTCGGCCCCGATGTTGTCCGTTATAGGTCCATCGGCATCGGGGCGGACAGAAGCACATTCCCGTCCTTAGGTAAGGTACCTTCCATTGCAACCTTCACCTCGCCACGTGCTCCCTTATCGACCAGCAAATCGCTCAGGTTCTTTCTAATGCGACCCGCCATTTGCCTGCCTGCAACCTGCGTCCATGTGCCTCGGCAAGTGGAGTAAGCTCTTCCCGTTGCAGCTTGACATCAGAAGGCACATTCCACTGCAGCTACGCGCATGAGCCCAGCCAATGGAGGGCGAGCTTCCGTCCACCACCGCCTGCACAGCCGAGGCGTTCATGTCCGCCCAGCTGTTCCCAGCTGCAGAGCGAAAACCTCATTTTGTTTCACATGGCCCTCCTTGCGCCCCCTCCTCAGCCTGAATCGACGAACCCTTCACCGTCCGATCGTTGCCGCATCCCCGGGCCTTACGGATGTGCGTCGACCCTGAGCAGCGATACCCTTTTCTCGAGACCGCTCGACCTCATCGCGACGTCTGCCTTCCCAAGTGAGACTCTGAGACGAGCAAGAGACGTCGCCAGTCTCTGTTTAAGCTTCACGCTCGAGGAAAACCCTTCGCCCACGGGGAACGTCACCAGACGATCATGGGTGTTTCCCCCCCCCCCTTCTTCTGTGGATGGATGTCGGGTGTCTCGCCTGGCATCCTTCAGTGTTCGGATTGGCTGCCTCGTCTCCACATCCGCTAACGCCCAACCGCATCTGAGGAGCATTACAGGGACAGACAATCCCGGGTACTGCCACCTTGGAGCAAATGAAGGGCATTTCCATTCGCATGCGGCGTTCCCCTATCGAATCCCATCACAGTCTTGATAGCGCATCTTCGACGATCAGCACTTCTTTTTCTCTGTCTAAGAACCAGGAGGTGAAGATGATCACATGGGTTTTCAGCCCGTCAGACTCTGTCACCATCCCTTCGTAGGGCGCTGAACCGGTGACCAGAGTGGCGGCATCGGCGGAATCGCTGATCCAAATGCTAACAGCCGCGGCGGTTGCGGCACCCGAGGACCACTAGGCTGCGTACTGTCCTTAGCGAAAAGCAGTGTGAATCACACGATCAGCATGAGCGTCACCATATTTCGCTGTCTAGCTTATCCTCCGCCTGACGAGGCTTTCTTTATCCGACTCCACCATTCGCCTTAGCAATCGCCGAGCGACAGCTGCCTACGCGAGACCATCTTGGGCATCAGAGACAGTACGTACTCCTCTATCTCACCGCCGTTACGTCTCTGCTCCTGTCTCCAATCTCGCATCCCAATTCGACGATCGGAACCCAGGTGTTGATGTTGCATCGCGACCTCAAGTGAGCGCCATTGGCTGGAAGCACGTCGCCAAGCTGGGAGAAGCTGAGTGCGAGACTGGGCGTATTCGCCATATTGTTTGGTCAAGTTGCGCCTGGAGCTGCTCCCGTTCTCTGGCCGGCAGGTTTCCAGTGCAACTTTAGCAAGACAAACAAACTCTGGGGCTTTCGTCTCATGCAATTAATGAATCCCACTAAAGCCAGCCTGGCGATTCCACGATATCCGCCGTCGGCAGACCTTAAGCTCACCTACTCACCACGTCACTCAATACATGGCAATATACATTACTCAGGCCAGGACTTTGAAGTCGCCCAGCTTGCGAGGAAGCTTTTCTCGCAAGCTGGGCATCGCAATCAGTAACCCGTTGGGAGATAATTGGCGTCTATTGCGTCCATCTTATCACCAGTGGTCGCTGCGGCCCGAAACAAGCGCTGGAAACAAGAAACAAAAAAGACTTTCCACATGTCACCGAGCCGGACAGCTTCAAGCTCACGGACGGCGAATGCGACGTGTCATCCCTAGCAGCGCTTCCCGACCTCTTTAGTGCCTTTGAATTTGCCAGCTACATCAGGTGCGGACGCCTATCAGCGGGCGGTCCGATCTAAGAAAGCTGTCGCCTCGAAACGTCTCACACAGCGAGCGTGACTGGTCTGCAGTCTCTGATCGCGCCCGTCGCCCAAAACTATCAACAAACGAGGTTGTTGGCCACCACATGTCTCGGGCCAGTCGCAGCCACAGCCACCAATGCTGCCGCCAACCGAAGCTATCGTCAGCCATGTCTATGGCTGCATTGGACTTCTCTTGCTCGTCAAGCTTGCGAGCTAATTAGCATGGAAAACCATCGAGCGCGCATTTGCCGTCCTGCTGCAACATCAGCATCAGGCTCTACTAAGTCCAGGCAGGTGCTTTTGGGGCGCCCAGCAATTTGGCATCTGACTTTTGAGAAAGAAGAAAAAGTGATCTCTGCACATTCCCGGGCCTGGTTAGCAGTGGCTTGTGTAGAGGCTACTTCACGCTGTCCCTGAGGCTTACGAGGGGCCCTCGAGCTGTCCACTACCCAATCCGAGTACGAAGCGGTCACACCTTTCGCGACCACGCGAGCTGCAGCCCTGGTGCCTATTTGCCTAGTGCCCGATCGGGGTGGCACACTTGGCTATATATGTCGGCCGCAGAGGAGAAGGGCTCCAGCGATCCGGATCGCGGTCTGAACATCTGACTGACGCCCGGGCTGCCTTGATTCCTGCGTGGTCTGGAATATCCAGGGTTGCAGAGAAAATGGCCTGAGGTGTCACACCGTCACACAGACCGACCATATGCATTGAAAGTCTGAACGATCGATCTTTGAACCGCGGATAGAATGACAACAGAGTTGAATGCCAGCGGTGGGGCATCGAAGCTGCATCGGCGCATCGCAAGGCGCTACCCTGCTCGCAAGCTTGCCAGCACGTAATTATTCATTAGCTTTCACTCGGGGTATCCCTTCCGCCTGGACGGCTAGAGACAAACACGCAGCTGCTAAGTGCCAAGCTGAATATAGCAGCTCAGTTCATGGTTGTTCCCGGCTTCCTGGATGCGAAAACAAGACGATCTGGAGATGGAGAGCCCACGTTCGATTCTACGGGCACCTCCCTCTCGGAGCCGTGTTTTACTGGGGCAACAGAATTCAGGTTCGATTCGCCGCGGGGTTCGAATGGACGGTCGAGACCACCAGCGGCGACAACCACTTCAGGTCGTCTCAAACCATCACAACGTTGATGTTTGACCGGGCTTGTGGTCCGGCCAAGTGTTGTAGAGGGAGCTGGACACAATGACACGCCGCACCGTAGTGCAATAACCGCACTTCGCGAAGACAGCTGCAGGCCACAGCCCCGACCTTGGTCCAGACTCTGCTTAATTCAACAGGGGACATGGTGGATCTCAGGTTGACGAGCGAGCGAGTTTCGTTGGAGGACTGTGGGCTGTTAGACCCTGGTCCGTCTGATCTGGGGTCTCGCAGGTTCGTCGACGAGCCGAGGGTAGGAGGCAATCAACGGCACCCGGTCGATGACACTGGTTTTCAGTCAGTTTTGAGTTGTGAAAGTGAGTTGTGGGCAGACTGACTTATTGCGGCAGAAGTCGAGAAGCACAAAACACAAAACAAGGCAACACCACCGAGACTCACTTGGTAACCTACATAGTAGACTCACAACACATACCAACCAATAGGACAGATTTGAGTTGAAGCACAGCGGAGACAGCACATTCCAGGTGGTCCCGAGACGGCCAGATCGAGGTCCGATACCTAGGAATCAAACGGCCCAGACCAGACTGCGAGACCAGAATCGCCATAGTAAGACAGGTTGAAATCCGGACGGCCGATATGTGCCTTGCGAATAGCTTGGTCTAATCGAGGGAAACGAAACGAGGCGGCTAAAATAAGGTGCTCTAGTGGTCTCGACGTGAGACTACGTGGATGCTACGCAGTTCGCGCTACGGCTGCGAACTAACACTAGATTTTGGCCGGTTGAGTCAATGTGAATGTCTTCTTGAGTGCCACAGTGCCACCTCAGAGAGGAAGGAAGCGGGCAGGCAAAAGACGGGCGTCCCGTCGTCCCCTAAAATCATGCTCCACTTTGTAGTTCTTCTCGTCGTCGTCGTCGTCTTTTCCAGTTTGGAGTTCTTGCTTGGACGGTCCTGGGGTCCATAAAGGCAAGGCCCCTCTTCCTGCCCGGTTCTCGCTTTAGACAACTGGGGAGGAAGGCACCTCAGTAAGGTAGATACGCCCCTGAAGTTGCAGCAGGGTAAGATAGGGTACGTACTGCCTACTTCCGCCCCTTGCTACAGGTAAGGTAGCTGAGGACTTCGGGGGTGCCTTAAGGTATCTCACTATCGCCTACTCTAATGCGTGATGCAGCTTTAAGTACTGGCAGGCGCTACTATAGGAAGTAGACAGAGGGCATAGCATAATTCAAAGGCATAGGGGCGCCTACCTTATTTACACCTGCCTTGCACGTCTACGTCTACCTACTAATACTAAGTGCTCCTGCCCAGCTGGAATTCGCTTCTAAAAAGAAGCACCACCGCACCGCTCTTTCTCCTATAGAGCCCACCTGCCTTGCCTATCCACTGCACTAGTGTACCTTACCCAGTGTTTGCCTGCCCCTCTAGAGCCCCTATCCTTTCCCCTCGCGCCTGCCCTGTCCCCACCAGCAGTTGCTATCCTCATTGTCGTTACTTCTATTTGGAGGGAAGCACTAGGGCGCAGCAGCAGCAGCGGCGTAATTAATTAGGGAGAGAGAGGAAAGAACCTGGGAGAAGTACCTGGCTCGCCGCCTGTCGCCCGCGTAATATGTACCTCTCTCCCACTCTCCTACTCTTTCCCTCAGGTTCTCTCTCACTCCTCTCCCTTACATCGCCATCCACCGCCAGTCTTCCTCTTCACTTCCATTCTTAACTCACTTCTTTCTCTTCGGCAGACTGGTTCGCCCTGACTCTGCCCCAGAGGTAGCGCTCATTCTCCCCTTTCCCTTCCTCCCAAAATATCTCTCCTCCCAAGAACAGGAAATAAAACAAGTCAGGCACTGTACTACAACGCCACGCGTACAAAGCGGCCCAAGTACGTACCCACCGAACCGAACCGCGATTAAACACTGGCTCTCCGCTCTCGAAACGCTCCAAGGACAAGGCATCCCTCTCATCCAGACAACACAAACACGACTCTACACTTTCGCTGCCGGTACTCTCGCTGTACCATCCTAGAGTCCCCGACTGTATTGGCAAAAAAGAAAAACAGAGGGGCCCTCCGTCATCCTTTCCCTTCCGGCTCCGTCCCTCCATCAGCTCAGCACACACCAAACAAACGGCTGAAGCTTCCTACTTGTGACTTCACCCCAGAAAACCACACCTGCACCAAACTCAAGGTGCCTTACCTTGTCTTTGGACTGAGGTGCCACTCCACGACGTACCTCGCCCTGATACCTCCACCGAGCGTACTCAAGTACCTCTTCCACGGCTCCGGCACCCTGGTTTTGCCATTTCTTTCTTTACTCACATACATCTACCCGGACCCTGGCGGCCATTCCTTTTTTTAAACGCATCGACTTTCACCACTCAACCTCACGATTTATCCCAACTGCCCAAGACCAGACTCACCCTCACCTGCGCTACGCATAACGATCTCGACGACAATCTCGGATTAGTACGCAATATCGTTACTCATCCCTCGCTCGCCGAACAACGTCACACTCGTTGCAGCGAAGAACCACCGACCTGCGCTATCCATCTTGACCAGCCTGCTCCTTCTGTCACGCCGTAGCTGCGGAGTAGCTGCAGAAAGGCGAACACCGCTTCTTGTGCCCGGTGCCGCCCACATCCATCCTGCCGGGCCTCTATCCTGGTAGACATAGCCCGCTGTTCGAGCAATTTTCCGGTAAGCCAGCTTTCTACAATCTCCTACATCCACATCATCTCAGCTCAGCCCACACCGCGCCCGCGGACGCCCAAATACTGGGTCCTGGTGCCACTGACCGCTCACGAGTCAAGCCTATCAAGCCCGTCAAGCCTCCCCCATCTAATGCCAATTTAAAGCATTAGCTAGCGCTGAGCCGCAACGGAGAAGGATTCGAGGTTCTCTGGGCTGACCACTAAAGCAGTACTCGTAGGGTCTTCATTTCCTTCCGGCATCCCCAAGGATATTCGTCTCACCATCCCCTTTTTCCTCGTCCCTCTTTGTTCTCCGCCGCCTTTGGCAACGCCTCTGCCGCATCCGTTCACTCTGTCGTCCTGTCGACCATTCTTGTTTGAATCACGACGATCGATCACACGTCAGGCATACTCGTTGACGCTGTGCAGCTGCGGTATTAAACCACCTCGACGGAAACCAGCGACTCTCCAGGGTCAACCAGAAGCGAGCTGCATCCACCCCTCCTGAACAACCTCGAAGTGGGGAGCTCGCTTGATTCATACGGATACGACTTCCGAATTGGCATCCCTACACCCTAAGAACACTGCATCAGCCTGCACCTGCACTGCCTTGCTATTGCGACTCTGCAATCCGGCAGGGGAAACGCGGGGGACGGACATACTAAAGCTGTAGCGATCTCGAACACCTCGAGTCGAACCTCTTGTACTTCAATTGCGTCCATGAATCTGTCAACAATTATAATCACTCCAAGCTAGCAATCACCATGTTTCTCCATTCGGGCGCCAGCCTGCATGGGCACGAATTCTCCAACAAACCGACAAATGGCCCTCAGCCAGCAAGAAGACGAATTCTCCTGCGATCGTCTTTAGGAGCCTCGCCATTGCCTCGCTCTTCGACGTCTACCGACGGTTCCGCAGATGTTTTCTCGCCACGAGCCAACCGCCGTCTTTCTCTACAAGGCCCGTCGCCCCCACCACGACCGAGTGTTCGCCGGAACAGACCCGTTTCGGAGTTACTTCCGAGGAAAGATCTCTCCGTCCGCTTCGAGGAAGAGCCTACCGTCGTCGGCGACGAATCGCAATTCAGCATCGACGGCATCAGTGAAGACGAAGGCAGTTTGGTTTCCGAGGTCAGCGACAGCAGCACAGTAAAGAGGTCGAAGAGGTCAAGACGAGCTGCGAGGCAAGGCACCAAGTTTTTGCTTGCGTATCCTCCTCCGAAACTTCGCACCAAGCAGCGTCGCTTTGTCCAAATACGACCGCGACTTTTGCTTCAACTGCAACAGCTTTCAAATGGCAGGCGACCGATGCCAGCCATCGATGTCCTCCCCGCGAGCATGGTCGCCGGTACCGTCATTTTACCCCGTCTTGCGCGCCAGTTCCCCAAGATGTTCAGAGTCAAGGGGCAATTAGGCATGAACGGCCTCCTGCTGGCCCGGAGCGAGGACTACAACACCCCCGGCGACGACTCGGACGGCGATGAAAAGGACCTCGACAAGCGTGACCTGGTTGCCGTCATCACACCACTCAAGGAGCGCAGGGAAGGCGAGCGGAGGGATGCCGCTGATCAGGCTGAGATTGTGCTCAGCGACGGGTCGGTGTGGACTGCTATTCCTACCAGCAACGGATCGTACGACTTCGTGCACATTGACGAGGCAGGCCACACCACTACGGCCAGGTGGGCGAAGAGACCTGCGAGGCCACTTTCTACTGCCACCTGTGCCGCAGCGACGACTCCCGCCGCGCCGACCGACTACAAATTCACATTCAGCTTGCTGGACCCTGCACTACGAAGGCACCCCGTCATGGCGACGCTTACGCCCGCCAATCTCGAGATCCTCGACAGCTACACGACCGTATCGCAATCCGCCGGTCGCTACCCGCCTACTCGCCGGTTCAGCACGGACCTCTCTGGCGATAGTGAACCGTCACAACCGCCTCAGTCTGTGCTCTCCAGCGCAGAGCGAGAGACGCATCCTGTCGATGATGCGACTAAGGTGCTCATCGCTGTCACCTCGGTCTGGGTGTCGCTCCGCCACGGACAAGGCTGGGCCGCATCGGCTACATCCACAGCAGCCGCCAATCGACCTGCCCACTACCGCACGATGAGCGGCAACAGCGAGCGATCCCGAGCATCGACGTTCCCAGTGACCTCCACCGAGCTGAGGGAAGTGAACAGCCCGCCTCTGGCACAACAGCAGGTCATGGCCCCGTTAGGTCCGATGCTGCCTAAAAGGGCGCTTTCATCAGGAGCAGCTTTCATGCACCGACGACAGACCAAGCTAGGAGGAGAGCAAGTCACATTAGACAGCGCGGCCGAGGTTGACGACCTCGAAGGGATGAAGGAAAATATTGAGCCACTCGTTACAAAGCGGAGTTTTACAAAGAAGATTCGCGATTGGGGACACCGCATCACCCAACGCAAAGCAATCACGGCGTAAAACACGAAACGGATTACGGAAAATCTACACAGGGAACAGGCGTTGAGACGCATCACCATATAGGACCCAGAGCTGGCACACCTCTAGCATACCATTTGTACATGTATCATTAGCATTCCATGCATACCCATTCAAATTTGATACCACCTCGTGCTTCGTCACGACTAAGTCAATATTTCCTCTGCGCTGCTGTGACTACGCCTTGAGTGAACGTGTGGAATGAAAGTATGGATGACGACAACCAAATGTCAGCCACGAAGCATCGATTAACCTGAAGCAGAGATCGGCAACTCCGTCCGTCTTCGCGCAGTAGGGCTGCGAGTGGGCCCTATTCCTACAGTCTCTCCGGATGCAGCAAGCCGGAGTCGTGATGCGGGGGGCCCCGGGCGCGCCACCCATCAATCACCCTAGCATGCGATCTTGATCGGCGGGCCCGCTTTGACGCCGGTAAGCCGTGTGTGGGTCTTGGCGCGACGAGTGCGAGTGCGAGGTGGCTTCTACATCCTGCGATGATTGATATTGGGCAATTGAACATCATTCGCAATCGCTTCAAGCTCTGCTATTGTATTCATGCTTGCTGGCTTGCCTCGCCAGGTTTCGAGATGAACACCTGCATCCTTGGTTCCACTGCTCGCTGGGTTTTGCCCGGTGACCATTGCTTGTTGAGGCCGGATTTGCTTTTTCCACGGCGTCCCTGCGTGTTCTGATACCCATATTCGAGTCACTTTCATCTGGTTCGACCTTGAGGAAAAGGAAACCTGCTGTCAGATTCGCGAGCTGTACTCGGTTGGGTACCTTAGTTGATGCCTCATGCAGGTAAAAAAAGCAAAGGCTGATTCAGGGGGTCCTTCTCGTAAAGCGTGATTCACTCATCTTTCCAAGGGAGGATGTGCAAGATAGAAAGGTTGCCATGGACACGAATGCCGAAATCTTGACAGTCTTTTATCTCTTTTTCTTTGCATTCAGGTCGATCAAACTACACTAGGTGCCAAGCGTATGCTCTTGGAGTCGTTTTCCACGACGTCAACACAAAATGGGAGAATGCAGCTTCTGTTGTTTCCGAGTGGTCTTGCCATCACGTCGAGGGGAACACTCGCCGAGGACCTACGAGGGACCGATGAGCCGTGTGCCGGCAAGGTGGTCGCCGGCCCGGGATACGGTGGGGCGGCGGAGTGGGGGGAGGGTAAGGCCGTACCGGTTGATGCCGGACCGGGACGGGAGGGCGAGGGCGGGAGGTGGTGGTGCATCGGCGGCGTCTTTGCGGGAGGGTGGTGCTGGTGGGTGGTTTGGGGTCGGTGGTGGTCTGCCGGTGGTGATGATGATGAATCGGGGGCCGTTCGTTGATCGGCACGTGGGGTTCGTGAGTTGGGATCCTGTTTGGTGAGAGAGGTGGTACGTACGACCGGGGGCGAGTGGTTCTTTTGGTTTCAATAAGTTTTTCGAGGGCAGTATGATATCTGCACTCGAGGTTTTGCTACGGATTCCCTCGTGCCATTTTTATGTTCTGAAGGACACCAAAACCGTGTGTTCCATGTAGAATGACCCAGACATGCCTAATCTCAGCGCGGCAAGGGAGCGGCATCAAGGGAGGTCCGTTTTCAGCCCACGTGGCGTCTAACTATCCTTCGCCTTTGCTCTCCATTTCCATACACCACTTATATCCCACCCGGCGTCTCTCTCCATCGCCTTGCCACATGCCAGTTCCAACGACTACCTACTTTCCCCCCCGGACACCATCAGTGATCTCGTGACGAGAACCCAAAATCCACACCCCAAAAGAGCTACCACAAATACCTTACCGAACGCAAAAATGGCCCTCTCTTCGCTCATTGTCAAACTTTCCCCCTTCATCGCCTCCGTCGTGATCCTCTGGGTCATCGTCTTCGGCATCCGGCACGGCGCCACGCTGGGGTCTCTTCGCCAGGGAGTCATGGACCACTATCACCACCACGACGAACAGGCTCCTCCCGCCCCCCACGGCGACGAGGCGAGTCTGCTTGAGAGTGCTGTCAAGCCCGGGGTTCAGAGACGGATTTGAGGGGTTGAGGGGAGGGTTGGTGCTTCGACCTTTTGGAGGGCGGGGTTTGGCATGGGGGGTGGGTGCTGTGATGGGATCACCGACGTTGGATTTGGATGCGTACGCGGCCAGATTACGCCGGAGAGTTGACTGGTGTTCGGCGTCAAGCAGTATCATCAGCGTGGTATGGGACTGGAGGAATGAGTTGGGGGTTATGCTCAGCGAGGATCCCAAGGACTGCGGGTGTGAAACGACTCGAATTGAATTGAAGCGCCACCGTGTCATCGAAACGACCTTCAATATAGGATAAGGCTTGACGCGAAGGACAAGAATAGGAAGGGGTGGATTGGCGGATTGGGAAGCCGGGACTTCGATTGTACATGATTGATCTGGGGGCATTCAGAGGGTTGATAAGAAAGAGTGGTACGACGGGCTGAGGATAATAGCGTGTTCTCAGAGGACATCTCGTTCATGTTAGTTTGGTAACGAAGACTGGTCTTGGAAACTTCCACCGGCTGGAGAGCCCTCAGGAGTATCCAGGGCTTTGCACGAGCATTGAGCTGTCGGGCAGAAAGCATGTGGACGTATTCCATCAGCAGAAGTAGACTCCAGCAAGAGGGCAAACCATTCGTTAGCTCTTCTTCCCAAAATAGTTCAACAAAGTGTTCCCCTGCCCGGCCTTCTCTCTCTTCTTCTCGTCGCCCCTCCTCCCGACCTCCAAAATCCCCATCAGCTCCTCAAACTCACCCCTCGGCACAATTCCCCCGCTCGCCTCCTTATGCCCCCTCGCAAACGACGTCCCCAACCTCTCCCTCAACGTCTCGTCCGCCGCCCTCGCCACCGTGTCGTTCAACACCTCGATGATGTTCACGGGAGGATCCCTCGACCTCGCGCACCGCGGCACGCGGCACGAGAAGTTGACCATGCCCTCGAGATACCCCTCATTCGCAACCAGCACGACCTCCAACCTCGACGAACTCAGATGGCCCGCCCACCGCGTGGCGATGACGGGGTGGACCTGCGCCCGCGAGCTGATGCGGAAGACGGCTATCCGGCCGTCGGCGGAGAACTTGGGCGGCGTGTGCGTGCACCGCTCCACCTCGGCGTTCACCTCGGCCCTCGCCGCCAGCAGCGTGCGGTTGGAGAGGAGGTCCCTGGGGGACTCTGCCGCGAGCAGAGCGTCCCATGCGCCCGGCACGTCGTACGATGCCGTCCTCCTGGGCGCGTTGATGAGGGAGACGGCGTCGTTGATGGCCTTCTTGGTGTACGTCTTGAAGGTGGACTTCATGTCGGGGAACGGCGGCTCCCATTTCAGCGTGTTGCCGAGGTCGCCGTGCGTTCCCATCGCGCAGAGCCAGTCGCATGCCTGCTCGACCCCGTCGTGCAGCTCGCGGCAGATGAGGTACGTGAGGAGCGAGGAAGTGGCTACGGGGGGTGAATCGCACGCCGTGACGTGCAGCGAGTCCTTCGGGTGGTCGTCTGCGAGGGCGTGGTGGTGGTCTATGACCATCCCCCGATGAGGCCCGTCTATCAGGGGCGGAGACGGGCGTGATCCCTGATCGAGTACGAATATGTACGACGGCTTCATCGATGACATGGCCTCTCGCGCGGAGGCGTCGTGGATCGTGGTGCCTTTCGGGAGGTGGTAGGATGAGATGAGGGAGGCGTCGAGGCCGAGCAGGACGAGAGTGCGGTGGAGGATTAAGCCGGAGGTGAGGCCGTCTGCGTCCTTGTCTGGGACGAGGAGGGTCGGTTTGCCGGCGGCGACGCTGCGTCTGGTTAGATGAGGTGTTGTCGACGGCCTTTAGCAGGGGGGGAGGGCTGGAGGTTCTGATCACCATTCGCGGATGAAGGCTCTTGCTGCGGTCAACTTGGCCTCTGGCGCGGGCCATACAATGCTTCCATCTTTGCCTCGCACCGATGGGGTGAGATGGTACTCGGGGACCGCCGGGCGAGGTTTCTTGCTGCTCCGGGCCGTCCCTGATGAGAGACTCGCGGCCGTTGCGCTGCGCTTCATCGCGAAATACCTCGCGGGGTGAATGCGATTGGAGCTGATGGTGAGCCTATGCGAAGGGGGTATGAATGGTACACCCGAGTGCGCCTTGAAAAGAGTCAATCGCATGGCAGAATACCGTAGGTGAGCTCAAATCGACTCTAAGAGGCAAATCGCGTGTAGGAGTGAGTGCTTGAATCGTCCATGCGCCTGCGCAGGGATGTCGTCATAGAGTACTACCGCAGGCAGTTCGCTATGGCTGGGCCGCCACAACGCTCGAGCATCCCTTCAGTGAGACCCGCCCAGTGGGAGTTGAGAGATGTTAAATACTACGGGAAGTTCCATAGCTATGATAAAGATACGGGAAGTTCCTTAGTTATGCTATATATATATAAGATATAGAATCCCCTTACCTAAAACTAGGGGGGAAGACCTAATAATAATACTAATATATTATATATTATACATAGGCCTATTAAATGTTTTAATTAATAATCTAAGTAAAATAATTACTAATTAAAGCTATTATTAGTTAGTAGCTTATTTATAGACCTATTCTAAGTATAGATAATTATTTATATTAATACTAATACTTCTATTACTATTTACTATTACTTCTAACCTATCTCTACTAAATTAATTAAAGTTAAAGCTATTATAATGTTAACTCTATTTAAATTATTAATAGTTATCTTAAATAGTTAAGAGGATTAGTTCTTATAGTAATAACAGATAAAATCTATTTTAGTTTTATATGATATATAGGATTATATCCTTCTTAGGCTATTTAAATAAAAGCTATAAAAGGATTACATATAAGAACTAATAATTAATAAACCTACCCCTTTAATTTTCTATAAGAAGATAGATCTAGTAGTATTAACAGCTTTATTCTTAGTAATATAGAGATTAAAATAAACCTCCATTACTGTTGGAAGCCCAGTCGGCGGTTCGTCGCCGACCCGACCGGCGCTACGTCGGGCCGTTCGGACCCACCTATTACGCCGATTCAGCCAATAGGAGGGCTAGGACCCTATATGCAAGGACTGCCTATATGGACGTCGTAACTACTAAACTTACGATAGTTAGATATCACGAATAACTATAGTATTACGGAAGAACCCTATCTTTCTAGTACGATTACCTGTGCAGGATAGTTATTCTAATACTAATTAGTAGTTAACTTAACTATTATAACTACTCGAGTTACTATAGATCAGCAAGGTTTATTACTACCTATAGCAGAAGAGACGTCTCCGCTATTAATATCACTGCTACTAGCAGAGGGATTAAAAACGACCGTTATAGTCTACTATGATAACTATTTAATAATATCCAGGCTGCTTTGCGCCTGTATACGACGACCGGTTGAGTAAACGACTATAGCAATAACGTCCAGGCTGCTTTATACCTATATATAACGACCTCGACGCGAAAAGCTACGATATCGCGAAAATAACGCATACTATGGGGGGGGGGGGGG
>JAOQIF010001048.1:0-29631 GCA_026260285.1 Colletotrichum sansevieriae
TAATAATAATAATAATAATAATAATAATAATAATAATAATAATAATAATAATAATAATAATAATAATAATAATAATAATAATAATAATAATAATAATAATAATAATAATAGTAATAATAGTAGTAGATTTTAGTAAAACTAGCTATATTAATAAGGACCCACTCTATACTATAATTCTATACTAATTACTATAATAACCTAAGAAGATACTGGATTTATTATAAGCCTAAGTACTAATCCTAGAAGTATAATAATAATAAATAGACCTAAGAGTTTAATAAGTTCAAGTCTAAACATTCTCTTTAAAAGTAGTAATAAGAACTAGGAAACCTTAGTAAATAATACTAATTCTAATAATAAGGTTAAATAATACTTTTAAGATTACTAGTAAGATTAATCCTAGCTCTCAGTTCGCGGGCATAATTCGGGAAATACTATATAGGAATTTTAACCTATGCCCTCTACTAGTTGAGGAAAATAATATAGGAACCCTATACGTTCCTACTACTCGCAAGCAAACCCTCTAAATATCACAAAGTCGGACGCGCGCTGCACCGGGGCCGATTACATCGGAGCCGAACGGGCCACTATGTATTGTTAGGAGGCGCGGAGTTAGAAGGTCTGTTGCACTTAAGCAGGTAAAATCACTATGCAGTGGCCAGAGGCAATATAGAAAGGATATTAAGCTTTATCTAAGCCTTATGATATTAAACTAGGTTAATGAAGATACCCTTTAGCTTATTAATAAGCTATTTTATTATTATAATTTAAACTAGGCTACCTAAGAGTAGGGGGGATAGGATATTATAAGCTATCCCTCAAAGGTATAAGAGTATATACTTAAAGTATTAGGACTTATTATAATACTCTCTATTATTAATATATATCTTAATATAAAAGAGCTAGAGATAAAACTTTAGGTACTTAGGATTAATACTCTTAATATTTATAAAAATAAGGACCTTAAGTATCTTAGTAATCTAGGTATTATTATGACTAATAGTTAATAAGGGCAAGCTAGTATAGATCTAACTCTTAAGGTATAGTATTTAGTTAAGGAACGCTTAAAGCGCTATATTATAATTACTAGAGGGAGAGTTTACTAGAGGGGGAGTAGTAGTTATATTATATTTAAAATACTAGAGTAAGGCTTATTAATATCCCTTACCTTATCTTACTTTTTAGTAATAGCAATAGTATTATATTAGTCCTAGTTATACTCTTCGTAATAGTATTTAAGTATAGTAAACTACTTAGTTATACTACTAGTAATCTAAGTATTATTTAGGTATTTCTATAGCTCTTAGTTCTTATATTCTAAGTAGAGCGTAGTATTATAAAATATATAAAAGTTATTACTTATAATAATATATCTAATATATAAGGCGTAAGGCTTAGTACCTTAAGTAGCTCTCTTTATAAGCTAGTTTTAAATCTAAATAAGGGTTAAGTTAGAGTTATTTAAGAATAACTATACTATATTATTAAGGATAAGAGTAAATTTCTGGCTTTTACCTAAGTAATTATAATTATAAGGAGGAGGTTAGAGAACCTTTATAGTTTAATAATAACGCTCTAGGCTAGACTCTTATATCTATCTATATTAAAGTCTATAAATAAGCTTTTAATAAGCTATTCCTATATAAGCTTATTAAGGTTAAAAGCCTTTAGGTCCTTATATAATAGGGTATTATAGTTAGGTAGTATGGTATAGTAGCGTTAAAGGGCCTGAATATAAGGCTCTAGGAGCCTTTTAGTATTAAGTATAAGTATAGTTATAGTCTTATAACTATAGCTAGCTAGTTATAACTCGTTTAGTATATTGGTAATAGGATAGAGGGGGTATATTAATTAATTTTAAATTAGTTAGAATATAAATTAGCTAGCTTCGCGCTTACTTAGGTGCTATACTTATATTAGTTAATTAATAGAGTAGGGGTAATAGTTAATTAAGATATTATACTTCTATCTCTAGAGAATTCTTAGTTAAATATAGAATAGTATTATAAATAGCAAATAGGCAAAGGTTAATATACTTCAATTATACTATATTAAGTAGACTCTATATTAAAGAAGGGAAAAGTCTAGCTATACGCTAGCATAGCCCTAGAAAGCTAAAGGCTCGCCTAGAGATTACATGACTTAGCGGTCACGTAACCCAACATTTAGGCAGGTCTAGCCTAGCGCTATAATATTATCCTAGGCCTCGATTAAATAGTAATATAGATATAAGTAAACTAAGACCTATAAAAGCTAGGAGATAGTTTAAAAATATAATTAACTAAGGTGAGGTTAAATAGCTTCGTTAATATATTGTTTGAAGAGGTAGGGATATTTATAATACTATAATTAAATAATTTAGGGTTCTAAATAGTTTCTTATAGGAGATATCAATCTTAAAGCTAGTAAACTAGACTAGCTAGTATTTCTAGCTTAGTATAAGGTATATAGAGGCTATATCTCTTAAAAGAATACCTCAAATAGGTAACCTTTAAGAAGAGTATAGGCTTAAGGTATTTATTATAGTTTTAAGGTAGCTAGATTAATAGAATATCTTAGAATAGGTTTAAGCTAGGCTTATAACCTATAAGAATAGGTATATAAGTGGTAAAGGGAATTAGAAAGTAGGTTAAATAATAGATATTAATAGGCTAGTTTTAGTTATAATAAAAGCTAATAAACTTAAGTATAAGGAGGTATAGGTTTATTAGTAGATTTATGTTAGAATAAATATTAAAAGATATCAAAGTATTAATATTAATTCTAAGTTATAAATCGCTCCCTTAGTAAGTAAGGGGAAAGATATTCTAAAAATAGCTATTAAGTAGCTAATTACTAACTAGGACTATGCTTAGATTACTAAGTAGTCCTTGCATAGTTTTTTATAAAGTTATAGCTCAAAATATAAGAGTTATATATATATATATATTTATATAAGGGTATTCTTAATAATAGAATTTATATAGACTTTTAAAGTATTTATTTCTAGAAGGAAATATTATTATAACTATTAGTTTATGTTTTATAGTTATTAGTGTGTAACTAAAAGTATGTTTTATAGATATATAACTATATATACTATAGTTATCTATTAAACTTTATTCAAAGTTTATAAGGTTATAATAGAAATTCTTAAGATATACCTATGGTGTTTTTATAGATAGTAATACTAGTAAAGGGAAAAGTGATATTATAATACTAGGTTAGACCTACCTAAAGTTTAAGTTATATAACTACTAAGTTATATAACCCCTAAGCGACTCTTTAGCTCTCTACGGCTACGCTAGCCTATAGCTAGACTTTTTCTTTTTTTAATATAGAATCTACTTAATATAGCGCAATTAAAGTATATTAACCTTCGCTATTTATAATAAAATAGGGGAGTATATTTAAGTAGTTTAAGTTTTATAAAATTAAACTCTTAGTAAAGAGGAGTAATATAACTATAAGTAGTGCTATATTATAATAAGTAGGCTATGTATAGTATAATATTAAACTACATATAGGTTAGAGGTATAATATATAATATAAAGCTTAATAGTGTATAGAAGTATATAATAGGAGCGTAGGATATATTATAATTAGGTATAAGGATAGCTTCGCTTATATCACTATAATTAATACGCTCGTTTAACCCTAGTTTCTAACCCCTAAATGCGCATAGGATCCTTGTTGTTACACCTTACCCATTCGAGAGAGCTTAGTGCCGCAGTCAGGTAAGGCACCTTAAGGTGAGGCTTTCCAGGCAGGTTGGGTTACGTACCTTACGTACTGGAGGTTACTATTAGGGCCGGTCGATGGCCTCTGGAATCGCCCGCTACTGAGTGTGACTTTATGCTGTATTACCGACCTAAGCTAAGGTGCCTTACCTTACCTCACTGCGCAATCTATTCTGAGACTGCCTCTCTTAGCTAAGAAAGAAAACAACCCAAAGCCCAGTAAAAGCGATGTGCCGCTCCTTGCGAGGAATTAGTGTCCAAGACCTGCAAGAAGCGAGCTCCTGTTTATGCTCGTGGCCTTACCTTAGGTAGCTTACCTTTGGTAAGGTAGGTAAGTTATACTGAAGTAAGCAGATAGCAGCAACCACCAGGCAGATCTAATTTTGCGTGCCAATGGCCTTTCCCGTCCTTTCCCATCCCATTCCTTACCTTGAACTCATCCGTGTCCATCCTTCCGTCTCTTCCCACCCCGGCAGCCAAGACCCCACGTCCTATACCTACCCAGGGATGCTAAACGTTACTCGTGCCCGCCCCCACTTTAATTGGAACTCGAGAACTCGTCACCCACTAAAGTAGGTGCTAACCACCCAAATATCTAAAAAAGTGATCAATTAAAACTATTCCCACCCTCAACCCCTCCTCAGCATATAACCACAGCCCTTAATATTAATTATATATAATAGCTATAATCTCCCGTTGATTCTTATCCTCTAAGCCTTTTTTGCAGCCTTAAAAACCACCTTTTTAGTAGATTAGTAGATCTTTTACTTAGCTAATTATATTACTTTTATAGCCTTTATATACTTATTTTCCTACCTCTACTATACTATTTTCCTACTATTTTTAATATAGATAACTCCTTCTAACTATAGTTATATATTTTATATCTAATAACGAGCTTTATAGACTTTTTTAGCTAAATTAGTCCTTAAGAGGTCTCTTTTAACCTAGATTAATTCAGACCCTTAGGTTAGGGCCTTTCTAATAAATCGATCTAAGTTCTAGCTAAATAGCGATATCTCTCTAGTTAGCTCTTTAATCTAGTTATTAATAACCTCTAATACCTCTAAGAGCTTATTTACTACTCTCCTAAGCTTCTTAATAGTTATAGGAGTACTAAAGGAGGAGGAGCTCGATCCTACGTTAGGTAGTATAGTTATTATAAGTAGGGTGCTATTTCAGATTGCGATCTTCTCTAGTACTACTTATAAGTTAAATAGGTTTATCCTAGTCTTCTTAAAAGCTAAGATAATAGTAGTTTACTTAAAGGCTTATTTATAGATAGACTAAATAAAACTGAGGAACTCTAGCTTAGTAATATTAATATAGCCTTCCCGGATTATAGTATTAACCGCTAGGTTATAATAATACTTAAGAGGCTAAAATACTATAATATCTAGTAGCTAAAGGAGATAAGTTAAATAAGGAGGGAGGCTAAAAGGAAGGATATTATAATCCTTATAATACTATAGGAACTTAATAATATAATAAGATCTATACTTATTAATTAGAAGGAGCCTCTTTTAGCCCTAGGTTCGGTTCTTTAAGTATATATTAAAATGCTTAATCTAATCTAGGGATAATTAGTTATTCGAATAGCTAGTTAGTAATACTCTAATTACTATATCTACCTCTAAGTCCTTAATGCTATACTATCTACTTATATAAATAGAGCTACTAAGGATTAAGAAGGTAGGGATATAATTACTAGCTATAGATATAGCTTTAATTATAGTTGCTAACTCTCTATTAGTTAGGATAGCGAAGTAATAGGCCCTCTTGCGTTTAGTAATAACTATCTTATCCTTCCTAACTCCTATTTAGAAGCTAGTCTTATCTATATTCTAAGTATTAGAAAGCTATATACTATAGGTCTAAATAGTCTCTTAGAGTATTAGAAACTATTTATTAATAATCCCTAGGTCCTTAGACTTCTTCTATTCTATATTAAGGGTCTTCTCTTTTATATAGAAATACCTATGCCTCTTAATAAATTAACTAGCCTAAGTAGGGCTAATAATTAGAGGAGGTATCTAATAATCTTTATAGGACTTAGCTAAGAGGTAATTAGTAGTATCTATAAGAAGATCTTACTATAGGGTAAGATTTATCTAATTTATTCGATTAATATAGTAATAAAGAGCCTTCTCTTAATCCTAAGTAAGCTTTTTACTATAGGCTAGGTAGTCCTTAAGAGATATTACTCCTAAAAGCCTCTAATATAGTATTTTATATAATATCTAATATTTCTTAGTAATAATAATAAGCTTTAAGTTCGGGTTTTTATAAATCGATTAAATAGCCTCCTAGATATACTCTTCTTTAATTTAATTAAATTTAACTATTATAGTAATATAGATCGAGGGTAGTGATATTAATATTAAAGATGAGGGAATTTTTAGATATTTGGGTAGTTAGGATATTTAGGTGGTTAGCACCCACTTTAGTAGGTGACGAGTTCTCGAGTTCTAATTAAAGTGGGGGCGGGCACGAGTAGTGTGCAACTTCTAGCCCACAGCTCTCGGGATCAAGTGCTATTGGGCTGAATGTATAGAGTATGTATTCCTCATAGAAAAATAGGTGAGGATTATATATTCTTAGCATACGGAGGTCGCGGTCAAAAGTATTCGTACATCAGGGGGGCCCTGCCGCCGTGCGAGTATAGGTAGGTTTTCGTGGTTTTGACTATAGTCGATCTTTTGCCTGCTTTAGCAGCAACTTTAGTTATAAAAAACGAGGATATTCTAACTAAAAATTAGCCTATACTATTATTTTAGATCAAACTACTCTTTTTAATATAATTATAAAAGGGGGGGGGGTCCTACTTTATAAGAAGATGCTACTAATACTACTATATAGTACTAGTATTTATAATACTAGTAAAGTCGAGAGAATAGGATCTTAGCACCTATATAGGGATCCTAACCCTATAGGGGTTAGGCTAGGTATCGATTGCCTAGCTATATCGAGACTTCGAGATGCCCTATAGTATATTTACTTCGATATGGGAAAAAGCTATTAATTATAGATAGAAACCGGGGGAGCCTATACTTAAGGTATTCGTTATAAATACCTTATAAAGTAGGCGCCTTATGCGAATTATTAAAGAACTTGAGGTTTAGTAGTAATAAAATTAACTATATATAACGCTATAGTATAGAGGGGTAATTAGGTAGGGGTAGGGCTAGTAGTTAAGCTGATGTTTAGCTAGCCTCTGGTTAGGCACTGTGAGAAAAAGTGGGACTGTACGAATACTTTTGACCGCGACCTCCGTAGGGTTTTCCGACTTAAGATCCAGAATTCTTCCCTAGGTAACTTCCCCTCTGATAGGCTGCGTGAGAAGACCTCTGAATATCTTACCTAGAACCGTTAGTATGGGACGGCGCTAACGTTTAGAATCCCTGGGTAGGTATAAGTCGACCTGGACTGAAGGGACCGAGTCCGTCCACAGACAGCCCCAGCCTCCAGGTCCGGCAAGACCCATACATATCCGATCCACACACCACACCTCAGCCCCCGACGCACACCGCACGCGCGCACCCCCGTCATCGCCGCCCTGGCCTTGTCTACCTTCGGTTCCATGCTTCCTGTTGTTGTCCACCCAGGCAGGTCCTGATCCTTGAGATGCGCCCCGAGGAGGGCAGCAGATAGGCACCATTTCCCGTGCCATTACTGGCCCGACACATTGCCGGAGCTCTGCAGCGAGCAGCAACAGTGACGGTGGTCCAAAGTTACCGCTCACGCTCTGTCTGACTCTGGCACTAGCATCAACTTTACACTTTCCGCTCGTCAGAATCTCTATTTTTTCCCCCCGTTTACCCACACGTCACACTCCACAGCTGCAGCAGACTCCCTCCCTCCATCTCTTTCCCCTCTGGTCGTCCTGCCGTCTTGCGTGTTGTGCCTTCTACGTTTTCCCACCCCTCTCAATCAAGCAAGCCCTTTCCGCCCTCGAAAGTCGTTGGTGCACCTCTACGCATGCCAGTTCCAACCACTTTGACAACAACGATTGCTACTACTTCCCCCACCGCCGCCAGCCTGATCTCTGGCATCTCAATTCCCTGCTCCGACCACGCTGCCTGCTTCTGTGACAGCTGCCGGGCGACCCTGGCCCCGAATTGCAACTGGAATTGCCCGTGGCGTGCCCTGCAAGGCTCGGCTCCTCACTCGTCCACGTCCGACTCTCACCCACTCTTGCTCGCTAGTGACGGATGCCTTAGCTTGGACGCTTTGCCAAATACCCGCTGTTGAGGTCCTGTTCATATCCACATTTATTCCTCCGACGCTGACCTGGCCCGCCTTCCCGGTCGCACTCACGTCTTCCGTCCTTCGCTACCCATCTCCCTCGACAGCTTCCATCTGGCCCCGAACCCTACAGCTACCGCTCATCATCTCTCCATCATCGCTGCCTCCGACATTCGATCCTCGCTGCGGCTGCATCAGCGTACGATCCCCTCGCCCCCTAAAATTACTCCCCAATTGTCCCTTCGAGACCCGACGCCCGTTCTTTACCGCCGAGTCCTCCGCCGACCTAAGTCGAAATCGCAACCAGCCGACGCCCACTGCCTTCAAGCCAATCTCTGTCGCTACCCACCAATATTACTATGGGCATCTGAAGTGCGTTCATTTGGTCATAAAACACGGCTTGGTTTCTCGGACGTGTCGAGTCCGCGCTCGAATCCCGTCTTTTACGCACCCGATTGCCTTCTCGGTCACTGGTTCACCCCAAGCCTCGCCATTCTGCCGATATGGGTGCCTGTATGAGCTCGAACAATGAGGAGGTGGAACAGAAGAAGAAGAGTCAGGCCATCGACAGACAGCTAGAGGAAGACTCCAAGAGGTTACGGCGAGAATGCAAGATTCTCCTCCTCGGTATGTTATGCGGGATCCTTGGCTATTTATGAGCGGTCTAATAGATGCTGATAATTGAGCAGGGTCTGGTGAGAGTGGAAAGTCAACCATCGTCAAGCAGATGAAGATCATCCACTTGAAAGGTTATTCCGAGGATGAGCTCTACAACTACCGGCCGACCGTCTTCAAAAACTTGGTGGAGTGCGCCAAGGCCGTCATTCAGGCGATGCGACAATTCGACATCGAGCCCGTCATAGAGGAGAACAAGGCTTACGCCACCTTTTTGATGGAATATACCGCTGAATCCGGACCACAAGCGCACATCGATCCGCAAATCGGCATTGCCATTCAGTCAATATGGAGCGATCCAGCAAGAGAACAACTGATGGAGAGACAAACCGAGTTCTACTTGATGGACTCTGCGGAATAGTAAGTATATATGTGGCTCCTATCTAAGCGTGGCTGACAGGCGGCAGCTTCTTCCAAGAGGTCATGCGCATCGTCGCCCCCGAGTACTTGCCAAACGAGATGGACGTTCTTCGAGCGAGAACGAAGACCACTGGTATTTACGAAACGAGATTTCAAATGGGACAGTTAAGCATACAGTAAGCTTGTGAGCCGATGCATCGCAGGCGGGGCTAACATTGGAAATTCAGTATGTTCGATGTTGGTGGTCAAAGAAGTGAAAGAAAGAAATGGATACACTGTTTCGAGAATGTCACATCAATTATTTTCTGCGTTGCTTTGAGCGAGTACGATCAGGTCTTGCTCGAGGAGAGCAGTCAGGTAGGCCGCAATCGGGTTGGTCATTTTGCCGCATACGTTGGCGCTAACTGTTGCAGAACCGAATGATGGAAAGCTTGCTCCTCTTCGACTCAGTCGTCAATTCAAGGTGGTTCATGCGGACAAGTATCATTTTATTCCTAAACAAGGTGGACATCTTCAAGCAGAAGCTTGGCCGTTCACCACTGGGCAATTATTTCCCCGACTACTCAGGCGGCAATGATGTGAACAAGGCGGCCAAATATTTGCTTTGGCGCTTCAATCAAGTGAACAGGGCTCACTTAAACCTGTATCCACAGTATGTACGGCGCCGTTGTTTCGGGAGGGCGGGGGCTAATCCGACGGTAGCCTGACTCAAGCAACCGACACGTCCAACATTCGACTAGTATTTGCAGCAGTCAAGGAGACGATCCTCAACAACGCGCTCCGAGACTCGGGAATCCTATGAGATACCAACGATCGGCTTGGTCAGCCCCTTTCCTTAATGTTTAGATTCATCTCATCTGTTGCAGGCCAGCGTATTACAGCATTGCCGGGTGTTTGAGGGCGACACTTCGTTTGGACGGCGTACTCTGGGTTTTACGCTCGCTTGCTCAATGACACGGTCGGACGAGCGGTCGTCATTTGAAGCCCTAGTGCGGCTGCGGCAATATCTTTCGCTTGCGTTTTGGAATTCATTGCTTTTTCGGCTGGGGCATTCGTAACTGGTGTGACGTCGCCCCAAATAAGAGAGAGGGGAAAACAAAGGTCGGCACAAAGCAATGGCGGGCGAAAACAAGGGCAAGCCGTCATCTGGGGTATAGGAAGGAAGGGAAAGTTGAGGAACGAAGTGATGAAGAGACCATTCACTTGGGACGATGCTGGAGATTCGGGACATGCAACAGCATTCATCATTTCGCCAGGACCAAAGTATGGAACTGCGAGGGCGACAGTGACAGGATGCAAGGCTCTTTACAATAGAAGTGAGACGCCAGAAGCCATCCAGAATGGGACACTTGCCTGTACAACGCTGTGCGGCTCATGTGATGTTGATGGCACTTTGCTTAAAATGCGACGAGGTTTTGGGGCGCCTCAGATTGGACACGCGAAGGCGAGGCTAGCCAGAAGACAGCTAGCTTCCAGCCTTAATTTATTAGGGTGGGAGGTGCCTCTGAGATGGTCGGCTTGAGGCTTCGCACATTTTATCTGTATACTATATCGTCTTAATCACGCAAGGCTGTGCGCTGCTGGAAGCGGCGCATTTGTTTCTCAGGCCCCGGGTCAGATGTTACTATGTTGGTCTCGTTTGAAAGAATCATTCACAGAAACGGGGCCGACAACACAATGAGATGAGACGACTCGCGTGCGGGTCCCTACCTGTGCCCTGCAGCGTGCTGCTTCTCGATATCAAGTCTGTGGGTGATATCTGTTAAGGAATAATGGGCAAGGCTTAAGCCAAGGTGAGGAAGCGGCAGGTGAATGGGATGGCGTTGCCATGCCTACCTAGGTAGAGCAGATGATGTCCTAGCGGATTACTGGGCGTTGCCTCGCTGTTGGACGACAGGAAATGCGGGGATGGAGAGGCTGGTTAAAACTCTAGAAGCAAGGAGTCTGGGGTCAACTCGTGTTCTTTCGGTTTGGCTACTATTGGAGCAATAGCTAATGTGGCAGAGCTGGACTCAACAAGGGTATTACGACATATGGATGCATCCGGCATATCATGTGATACTAGTACGTTTGCGGAATATTAGGGTACCTAGGTTTAGGGTATAAGAACCCCTATAAGGTCCCCTAAAGTAGTTACTATAAGGTAAGTAAGTTTTTTCCTACTTTATAATACTTCCTATTTATAGTAATAATCATAGGTTATAAGCCTAGCTTATATCTAAGCTATAGTAATATATATACCTTATTTTATTAAAATAAGTAGGAGACCCTAAAGCTACCCTACTACTAGTATAAGGGCTCCTAAGAGCCTTAGTATTATTTTATAGCAATAATATAGCCTCTAGCCACTGCATAGTGATTTTACCTACTTAAGTGCAATAGACCTTCTAACTCCGCGCCTCCTAACAATACATAGCCGAGCGTATCTAACTTTATATAGTAATGTTTAGAGGGTTTGCTTCCGAGTTGGAACGTATAGGGTTCCTATATTATTTTCCTTAACTAATGGAGAGTATAGGTTAAAATACCTATATAGTATTTCCTAAATTATACCTATAAACTAGGTAAATTTATTATAGTCTTTTTGCAAAGGGGCTATTGCGTAATTCCGAACTTAATAGTAGTAATATAAAGCCTAGAGGGTTTATAAGAGAGCTCTATTAGTAAGGGTTATTGTATATTATAATAATAGGGCTTCCTAAGAGAGAAGTCTGTATTATAAAGCTAAAAGGGGATGTAGGATCCTATGAGGGAGGGCCTCTAATATTAAGAGAGCTCTATATATATATATCGTATATATAAGGAAAGATCCTATTAATCTAGGATAGTTATAATACCCCCTTAGGTTAGGGTATAGATTTAGATATATACTATAGCTAGTATTTAAGGATTACCTAATTAGGAAGTTATAATAATTTTAGAAGTTATAATAACTTTAGGGGTGAAGTATTAAGGTTTTAAGGGAGTAATAGGGCGGGCTAAATTAATAATATACTACTTAAGAGAGGGTATTATAATATAAAGATATATCTAGTATATTATATTATACTAGTATATTTATAGAATATTAGGGTACCTAAGTTTAGGGTATAAGAACCCCTATAAGGTCCCCTATAGTAGTTACTATAATATAAGTAAGTTTTTTTCTATCTTATAATACTTATTATTTGTAGTAATATTATTATAAAGAGGACTAAAGTAAAAGTCCCTAATTAGGTTACTTCCTCTCCTTAATACTATAAAGTAATTCTTTATAGCTACCTAGGGATTCTAAACGTTAGTGCTATCTTATAATAATAGGTTTATGTATAAAGTTTAGAGGTCTTCTTAGGCAGTCTATTAAAGATAAAGTTACTTAGCCTAGGATTTTAGATCTTAAAATAAATTACTATATATTAAATATCTATTATTCTTATTTATTATTTTATAATAGATATATACGCTAAATATTTAAATTAATACTATTTACTTTTAAATACTATAAGCTAGAAGTTAAATACTAACTAAAGTACTTTCATATTATATATTCTATATTAGAAACATATATAACTATAATACTATAATATGGAGATCTACTATTAGTATAACTATAAAAGTAAAAAGAGAGGTAGAAGAGTCTCCAATATAATATAAATAGAGTTTTAGTCATAAATAATATACTAAAGTAAGTTTTTTTTATTTATGATATAAGTTATATAAGTAGAGATACGAATATAGATATAGATAAGTATATAATTTATGTATAAGTACTATACCTAAAGTATTAAAAAGATAGGGAAGAAATAAAGTATAAATAGGTATTTATTTAGTCAGAACCTCTTACGTATACTTAATAGAGTATTTCTATACTATAGTATTATTTATTTATAATTATAATACTATAATATAATATAATATTATATTATATATAGTATAATATAAAATATAAAACTTCTTATTATATTATAGAAATATATATATATATATATAGAGAGGAATATTCGCCTACCTACCTACTTACCTAGTAAGTAAGACTCCTACTAGCCTAGTAGGTTAGATCTAGCTTTAGATCTATAGCCCGGGTTAGAACAACTAGGACCTAGCGAGCAGTTATATAACCCCTTATATAGCCTACCTTATTAGCTTCCTATGTTATTCCTACCTCGCTAGCTAACCCTCTAATATTGATTTTATTATAATTAATTAACTATCTTAATAACTATACCTAACTACTCCCTCTTTAATATACTAGTATTATAAAACCAGTAAAGCCCTTAAGAATAAATAAATATAGGTCTATAAATTATTAGTTAAAACGAATTCGAATAAAAGAAAGATTATAAGTCCTTTAGCTCCTCTATTTTAATATACTCCTTCTCCTTCTCCTTTAATACTTTAGAAATCTTAATAATTAGTTATTACTTTATTTTTAATATCTTAATTACTTTTCTTAAATCTTTTCAATACTATTTTAATTGTATTACTAATTATAATAAACCCTCCTCTTTCTTCTTTTTACTTTCTTATAATATTATTAGGTCTTTCTCTTTCTCTTTAGGGATTAAGCTCGGAGTTACGCTATAGCCCCTTTATAAAAAGACTATAATACATTCACCTAGTTTATAGGTATAATTCGGGAAATACTATTTAAGTATTTTAACATATACCCTCTATTAATTAAGGAAAATAATATGAGTCCTATATATATTCCTACTTAGAAGTAAACCCTTATATAAAGTTAGATACGCGCTATACTAGGGCTAATTATATTAGAGCTAAATAGGCTACTAAGGCTCTTATAGCCTAGAAAAGCTACTATATAAGATAACTCCTTAACTAAAGAGGTCTTTCCTAAAAGGTTCTTATAGCTAGAAGTATAAGAAGTTTTATTATTAGAAGTAGGGTTTTATATCTCTCTCTCTCTTTCTTACTTAACTTATAATAAATCCTTAAAGATATTAATACTAGACCTTATATATAAACGTACTAAGCTTATATAAGGTATACCTTTTGATATGATAGATATAAAAGAGATTACTAGAGAGTTTAGGATTAATATAATTAATAAATCCCGCTCCTTTATTAACTACTCTATTATATATAAAGAATATATTATTAATGTAGCCCTTAAGAGGGCTCTTATGAATATACCTAGAGGGTTTACTTATAATTATATTTTAATTAAGCAAGTTGACTTAGTAGTAGAAGCTAGGTAGGTTCTTATATACCCTATAAAGTAGCTCTTCTTTAAGTAGGTCCTCTATATTATTAAAGTAGAGGTAGCCTAGGCTTATTAAGGGAACGTTGGTAAGTATAGCCTGTGCTAATAATATAGAGAGAGCGTTACTAATAATAGTATAGCTACTAGTAGATAAAGTAGTAATAGAGGTAGTATTATTAGCGCGGGTAGTGCGCGAGAGGATAAGTTAATAGCTTTATAGTTTAAATAATTAAAACCTATATTATTATTAATAAAAGGTTAAAGGTTGTGAGGCTATAGGTATATATAAGTGCGGCTCTAGTTAGGAGAGGATTATATAACTAAAGGCTATATATTATTAGGAGGTATAGAGTTAGAAGGTCTATTGCACTTAAGTAAAATCACTATATAGTAGCTAGAGGCCTCTCTTTAGGTATATAATTATTATACTCTTTATTCCTTAGTATTAAGAAGACTTTTATTAAATTTCCTTTTAAATTAGATCTATAAATATCTATATTACTTAGTTCTTAATACGTTTCTAAAGCTTAAATAAATTTATAGAGTTAGTCTCTACTAAATACCTTCTTAATAGCTTTATTACTTACTAAAGTTACTAATAAATATAATAGGGTATTAAGGGCTTATAATAAAATATAGAAGGGACCTTATCACTAGTAATTAAGCTTTTTAATAGAGAATTTATTAATAAAGCCCTTAGTATTAAATATTAATACTAAATTACTTATGTTAAGCTTCTCCTTCTTTATTATCCTTTTATATTAACTATTATAATATTTTATACTTTTCCTATATTAATAATTAATTATCTTCTTAGCTTATCTCCTATTCTTATTAAGTTATAAGAAGGCTTATAGATATATTTAAATCTCTTCTTTTCTTATTATTACTAATTTCCAATTGAAAGCCCTCTAGGTTAAGATTAAGGCCTTAATAGGAGTAATAAGTTTAGACTAATATAAAAGATAAGAAACGCTAAAGCTAGTTAAAATATAAATACTTAATTAGTTTATAAATAAGGTAGCGGGAAGATATAGCTAAGAGTTATTATCCCTCTATTATCTAGTTTATATTAATAATATATAAGCTACTAGCTAATAAATAGTCTTAAATACTCTATTAGCGCTTAGGTTATATATAGATATTACTTTCCTCCTTATATTATACTTATTATTAAACTTAATAATAATATCCTTTTTCTCTAGGCCTCTATTAATAATAGTTTTGCTATATAATTTATAGTAATAAATAACGTCTTCCTAAATAAACTTTATAATTTTATCTTAAGTTACTTTTTTAAGCTAGTAGGCTTTAGGTTATCCTATAAGTAGATCTCTTATTGCTATCATGTATTACTTACTTATTCTTTATATATCTCATGAGATCTTTATAAAGATAAGCCCCTTTAGGGAGATATAGGTCATTATATTATCTATATATAGAGTATTACTGAAAAATGTAATATAAAAATATAAAAGTATATTATTAGTTTCACGATACTAGTATTAAAGAGAGGGGAGGTTTTGCGTAGTATTAGAATAGTTAGATTAATATAGTTAATGTTATTATTATTAGAAGGTAGCTAGCGAGGTAGGAATAATATAAGAAGCTAATAAGGTAGGTGATATAATAGGTTATATAACTACTCGCTAGGTCCTAGTTATTCTAATCTAGGCTATAGATCTAAAGTTAGATCTAGCCTACTAGGTAAATAGGAGTCCTACTTACTATATAAGTAAGCGAATATTCCTATACTAATAGTCTTTTCTTTTATACTAGTAATTATTTAATAGGCCTATCTAATTATATAAATTAAATATTAAGTTAGAAGCTATTATTAGCTTCTAAATGAAGCGAAAAGGTAGCTAGTTTTAGCAGTATAAGTTTCACCTTAGGTTTAGCTATAAATTTAGCTTTCTAGAGCTCTTCTTCTTTAATAATAGAAAAGAAATATTAGAGAGACTAATTATATTATCTATTTATATACTAATAATAATAAAGTAAGGGCTTAAGCTTTTAGTAATAAGTAAGTAAGGATTAAAAGCAGAGCTAGCTATCTATAGCTTATTATAATAATAAGTGCTATATATAGCTTATTAATAGGTATTAGCTTTAGTAATACTATAGATGGGTTTAATAACTTTTATAATAATCCTAGGGGGGTAGAGATAATAAATCTAGTTAGGTAGTTAGATATAAATATTATATATTAGCGTTATCTAGGATTATATATAGACTTAGGTAATATCCCTAATCTAGGTAGTATAATTAGAGCTAAGTAATAGGGTAATTAGTAGAAAGAGGTAAATATTATAGCACTAGATTATAGGTAATTAGATTAAAATACCTTACTTATTAGTATTATCAATATTATAAATAACTAGGTAGGACTTCTTAATAGGGGTAGTAGCCTTGTTCTTAATCTTATTAACTATATACAATTAGAAAACGTAGCTATATTACTTAATTAAGCTATAGATCTTAAATTTAAATACTTTATAATAAAGGAGGGTATTAATCTCTTTCCTATAAGACTTCTAAAAAGGGGGACTATTAATAATAAGTTTATTAGACTTATATAAAGCTAGAGAGAGTTTCTAATTAGCTTTCCCCTTTATTAAAATAAATATTATTAGGTAGTTAACTCCTAGTTTAATTATGTTAGATAAATTAGATAGGGTTCTTCTAGGGTTATTCTATATACTAGGGCGGAAGGGGGTAGGGTTAGCCTAATACCCTTAGGAGTAATAAGGACTTAAAGGATATTATTTTTAGCTAGGTTAGGGTCTCTAGGGCTATTAAGATCGCTATAAAAGGGTTTGATAATAATAGAGGGGAAATCTTAGAAGCTATAAGGTAGCTAAATAGTAACTATTCTACTTAACATAGTGACTAATTAGTATAAGCCCTATTATTTATCCTTCTTTTAATATACTCTAAATTATAATTATAATAAGAGGTAGATATTATTATTAGTACTAAGGCTATTATATATAATAAGGGTACCCATAACTTTATGTTTAGAGTACTCTTTTTATAAATCCTCTATTATAATATTAATTACCTTAGCCTTAGTAGTAATATTAGGGGGGGGGAGTAGGGTTATTATTAATCTATAAGTATATATTAAAACTAAGTAGGGCAGGTATAAGGCTATTCGGGCTCGTAGTATTATTAATAGACTTAATTAATATTTAGAGGGCGAGAGGGAGCTTAATATAAGGGACCCCTTACTAAATAATAATATAGATATAATATAGGGGGCTATAATACCTATCTACTTTATTAATTTAATAGTAGGTTTAAATAGGGATAACTCTAATTATAATTACCATTAATTTAGTATTATTTTTAAAAGCTTCTATTACGGAGTTTAATATAATATGTATAATAATATAATTAGGTAGTCTCTAATAGATAGAAATCTAATTGAAGTAGATGGTTTCTTAAATAGACCTTATAGGGAGATTAGGGAGGGAGTAAGTAATATTAAAGCTAGTAGTAGTATTAATAGGATATAGAGTTACTTTACCTTCAAGGTAAATAATATTATAAATAATCTTATAATTAAATAAATAATTATCCTGGCCTCTGGCTACTCTATAGTGATTTTACCTGCTTAAGTGTAATAGACCTTCTAACTCCCCGCCTCCTAATAATATATAGCCTTTAGTTACGTGATCTTGCCGACTACCTCTCTTAACTATAGCCGCACTTATATATACCCATAGCCTCACGATCTTTAACTTTATATTAATAATAACGTGGTTTTTAATTATTTAATAGACTATAAAACTATTAACTTATACTCTCGCATACTACTTATGCTACTAATACCGCCTCTATTACTACTTTATCTACTAGTAGCTATGCAATTATTAGTAATGCTCTCTCTATAAGTAGTTAGTATAAGCTATACTTATTAATATTCCCCTAATAAGCCGCCTCTATCTTAATAGTACGGAGGACCTACTAAAAGAAGGGCTACTCTATAGGGTATATAATAACTTACTAAACTTCTACTACTAAGTTTACTTACTTAGCTATAATATAATAGCGCTTTATAGAGTCCCCTATAGGGGTATTAAGGTAAGCCCTCTTAAGGGCTATACTAATAATATACTCTCTATATATAGTAGAGTAATTAATAAAGGAGTGGGTTTTATTAATTATATTAATACTAAACTCTCTAGCAATTCCTTATATGTTATTTACGCTAAAGGGCGTACCTCGCTCGGGCTTAGTATCTAGTGCTAATATAGTTAAGGGATAAGGATAAGGAAGATGGAGAGGTATAAAGCCTTACTTATAGTAATAGAGCTTCTTATGCTTCTAGCTATAAGAACCTCTTAGGAAAGACCTCTTTAGTTAAGAAGTTATCTCTTATATAGTAGTATTTACCTTACTAAAAGGTAGGTTGAGGAGCTATCTCGTGTAGTAGCTTTCGTAGCACCTTACTAGAAGGTAGGTTAAGAAGTTATCTCGTGTGGTAGCTTTTATAGCACCTTGCTAGAAGGTTTAGTAAGGGCGCTACTATAAGAGCTTTAGTAGCCCGTTTAGCTCTAATATAATTAGCCCTAGTATAGCGCGTATCTGACTTTATATATTAATATTTAGAGGGTTTGCTTCTAAGTAGGAATATATAGGGTTCCTATATTATTTTCCTTACCTAGTAGAGGGTATAGGTTAAAATACGTATATAATATTTCCTAAATTATACTTATAAACTAGGTGAATTTAGTATTGTCTTTTTATAAAGGGGCTATAGTATAATTCCGAACTTAATAAATAATTATCCTAGAGGGCGAATGTTAATCTCTAAGGGGCTTTTATATTTAATTAATAATATTAATAGACCTTACTTAATTACTTAATTACTACTATTTAAAGAGTATAACTAATATATTAGAGGAAAGTAGCTAACTTAGTAATAGACAGGTAACTATATTATTAATAGAGGCGCTAAGCTTAATATCTATTAAATAGCTAATTTAAATAAGAATCTCCTCTTTATTAAGGAGAAGCTAGGTATAGCCCTACTTATATATAACTAGGGTAGTAATATTACCCTAAAATAAGTAATTATAGAGGCTATTAAAGTAAATACTTATTTAATCTATATTACTTAAGTAGAGGAGAAAAGGGGTATTAGAGGGTATTATGTAGAAGAATATATTACTAAAGATAGTCTTTATTATAATAGTACTAAATAAATCCTTATAGGGATTATCTCTAAAGTATACTCTTAACTAGCTAATATTTACCCTATTAATTACTACTAATAAGCGAATTTATTATGGGATAATAACTTATTATTAGCGAGGAATAGAGACTTTAATAGCGCCTAAATCTAATATAATACCCTAGAAGACTTCCTTAGAATACCTACTATTAAGTATAAATAACTAGCATAAAGTAGAGGCTCTAAGTAGGATAAGCTAAGTAAATAGGAGAGTAAGCTAAGGGTTAGTAGCTAGGTTAAAACCTATAATTATATAGAAAGTAGCCTAATTTAATAGCGAATTAATTAATTTATTACTATTAGTTATAACTATAATATTAATAATAAATATAATAAACTTATAAGGGGAGAAGAGCTAGAATTAGTCCTATTAATAATCCTAAAGGTATTACTTAACCTTACTATTAGTATTAGTATTATTTACTAAGGCTTCTTAATCCATATTATTACTTTTGAAATTAATAAGGAAGGTATTAAATTCTTCCTTAGTAATATTTTAAGAGTATTTAGACTTCAACTTATTAAACTCTTAGGTCTATTTATTATTATTATACTTCTAGGATTAGTATTTAGATTCATCATAAATCTAGTATCTTCTTAGGTTATTACAAGAATTAGTATAAAGTTAATAATATAGAGGGGAGCCTTATTATTATACCTAGTTCTACTAAAATCTACTATTATTATTATTATAGTTTTAGTAGAAGTTATAATAATTATTACTTTAGAATTACTAGTTAGTATATACTATAGTATACCCCTCTAGATCCTCTAAAGCTATAAATAATTATAAGGCTTTAGTTTATTTAAGATATAATATTAATAATAGAGTATAGAGAATTATAGATATCTTACATATTAGTAAGTTACTTATAAATAATAAGTTTATATTCTTAATTTCCTTAATAAGCGCTCTAAATTCTATAATGAAGGGGGCCTTTACTAGTATTAAATTTCTTACTAAGAGTAGGTCTAATAATAAAAATGGTTTTAAATAGGATTTTAAGGTTTTTAATACTAGATTTATTAGGAAGTTTATATATAAGGTTAGGTAATATAATATTATCCTATACTTCTTTATTAGTAATATAAAATCCCTCTATCTTAAAATGTTTTATTATCTATATAATTATCTTAATATATAGTAATAGGGGATATCTAATAGTAATATATTAGAAATAGTCCTCTTAAGTATCTTCTTTTAATATAAGGAAAAACGCTTTAGTATATTATTATAGGGATATACTAGCTTTAATATAATAATCCTTAAAATAAGGAGTTTTAAGTTTAATATATTTATCTTAATATTATTATACTTAAGGTTATTATTATAAAACTTAACAAGACACTTAAGTTAGTATAATTAAGGGATCTTATTTAATAGGAGTTAAGCTTATTAATTCTATCTTAAAGGTCTTATAAAGTTAAAACCTTAGGTATTATTCCTAGCATTTGGAAATACGAAGGGTTAAGTAGTCTCTACTAGAGGGGGATAAGGGGCCCAATATATAGGGGATATAGGAGCTATAGAGGGCTTTTAGTATTATATAGGGGTAATAATAATAAGAAAGAGAGGGGTTTTATTATCCTATATAATCTCTATAAAGGAATTAGAGTCTTAACTATACGTTTCGATTATTATTAAATACTATAACTTAATTCAAATAAAATTTGTAAGGGACTGGATACCCAGGCTGGAGAAGCTAGAGACACCATAGCTAGCATAGGCTAAAAGGATAGAGAGGTTTATAGGTCTAGGGTATAGAACCCTTATAGCAAGGACTTAGTAAATACTTACTTAAGGTTAGAAGAGAAGGATCTTAGAAGAAGCAAGCAAAAGTAATATAATAATACTAGACCTACTTTTTAGGTGCTTCTTCTATTGGTTTAACCTAACTATAGCTCTTAGCCCCTTAGTACCTTTATAATTCTTTTGCTTTAACCCGATTTTAGGAAGGTTAGTAATAATAATAAAATTATATACTTAAGTAATACCTATTAATCATGCTAGAGAACCTACGCCTAATATTCGCTAAGAGTAGAGCGAAATAACCTATATAAACCTATATAAGGAACATAACCCTAGCGAGTAATTAAAGGATAATATAAGCTAATAAGGGGAGCTAAGCAGCTATGCTTTAAGCAAGACTAGGGGCTCTAAAGAGGATAGGCTACTTATGCTAAGCGCTCGCTACTTAGATAATAAGCATATATAAGAAAATAGGGAATATAAAACCCCTTCCTATAGACTAGATAGGCTAATAAGCTAGATATCTATAGCTATAGCTAACAGGCTAGCCTAATCTAGAAGGCTAGATAAAGCAACTAGCTAAGTGCTAATATAATAGATTATAACTATAATAGCTAACTAGTATAAGCTAATTACTACTATATTAAGTAACTAAGCTCCTACTAACTTACTTAAGGTTTATACAGAACCCATAAATTATAATATAGCGTGCCTTACTAGCGAACCTACTGATATAATAAGGGAAGATTAGCTTATTATAGTTAAAGAGGCTTATAAGTACTACCCTAGCTGCTCTAATAGCTAATATATCTAGTAGGCTTTGAGTATAATAGAGCATACCCTATAAATAGAATAGCAGAATTATTAGTAAATACTTATAGATAAGTTAGGGAACTAGATTAACCCTAAATAAGAAGACTTTAGAATCTTTATACGAGGGTAGTATATCACGCCTAAGCTCTAAGAGTAGAACTATTATAATACTTTGAGATAGTGCTATTAGAAGGATAATAAGAAACTAATTATATATTAGGCTTAATAAGAGTCTATTAACTAAGTACTTAGCAAGCTAAGCATAGGTAATATAAAAGCGCATACTTTCTTTTAGGGCCTTATTAGAACCTTAAAGGATAGACTCTTTAAGTAAGATATTAACTATACTAATATATATACTATTACCCTATATATATAGAGATTATAGGAGATTATAGAAGGGAGATATATAGGAATATCTACTAGCTATTCTAAGTTATATAAGTAACTATACTTAGGCTCTCTAGACTGCTCTTATAAGAGCAGCTTGCAACCCCCTAGGTTAATAGACCTAAGCAACTACTACCTAGAGACCCTATCTTAGAGTAACTACTTAGCAGATACCTGCGCAATACCTAGCGCTAGTAGTATACCCTCTAACTCCTAGGGATCCTAATGCTATAACTATAAGAAATATAGCTATATCTCCCCTAACTATACTAAAAACTACGCATAACTAATAGGTAGCAACTAGAACCTAAACCTAAGATAGGGTAGGATAAGTATAATTATAATACTTAGTATAGCTAATATTAAAGACTTAGGAAACTAGTAGGCGTGGATATAACCCTAAGGGGTACTATACTAGAAATCACCTTAGTTCTAATAGGATAGATTATTAAGGGATAGGTATTAGTACTCTAAGTATCTAGCGAAGTTAAACTAGAGGTTTATATAGATACCTATATAGTAATAAATATTATATAAGAAGATCTTATTAAGAGACTCTAACTAAAGGAGGCTACTAGTATTATAGCCCCTGAACTAGTAGATTTCTAGGGAAGGCCTATGCCTATAGGTAAGGTATATTAGCTTATATTCTTCCTTATAGATAATTAGGGTTACTTATAGAAGATTCGCTAGGCTTTTATTATAAGCCCTCGCCCTAAAGGAGCAGGAGATATCCTTCTATCTAATAACTTAATAGGATAGGAAGGTATTTATATAGATACTTATATATATACTTAGTTATATAAACCCCTCTTACTTACTAAGCTAGAGGTAATTATCTAAGAGATTATAGAGAATAGCTAGTAGGCTTATATTATATAATAAATAAGTGCTATAAGCTTTTATAAGAAGGATATAAAGACCTTAGGCAAAGATTTACTAGATTATAAGCAAGAGAAGAAGATTCCTAGGGAACTTTAAGACTTTATTAATATTTTTAAGAAGGAGAATATAAAGAAAGTTCTAAGGCTAAAGGGAGTAGTATATTATATTAAACTAAAACCTAGTAAGGAACCCCTATATAGACCTATATAGACCTATATACCCTATATTAATAGAGTAGTTATAGACGCGTACTAAGTATATTTAGGATATAGAGGTAGCAGGCTATATATACTACTTAACTAGCTCCGCGGGAGCACTAGTGCTATTTATACCTAAGAAGGATAGAAGCCTATAATTATATATAGATTATAGAGGACTAAATGAAATTATAATAAAAAACTATTATTCTCTACTACTAATTAGCAAGCCTCTAGATATACTTACTAGAGCAAAGTTAATTTCTAAGATTAACTTAAGCAAGGTATACTACTAAATTTTAATTAATAATATAAATAGGTAGAAAATAGCGTTTAGAATATAATAAAAGTATATTAAGTATACTATAATACTATTTAGGCTTATAAATACATTAGCAACTTTTAAGGTATATATTTACTAAATACTCGCTAACCCTTTAGATACCTATTATATTATATACCTAGATAATATTCTAATCTACTTACATATAAGGGAATAGTATACTAAGGACCTCTATACTATCTTATGCTACCTAAGGGCTACTAAGCTATTTATAAAACTAAAGAAATATAACTTCTATTAGATAGAAGTGGATTTTCTAGGGTTCTATATTACCTAAGATAGTATTAGGATAGACCTAGATAGAGTCTAAGTAGTTACTAAATAGCTAGTACTAAAGTCTTTTAGAGATATCTAAGTATTTCTTAGCTTTTATAACTTCTACTATAAGTTTATTATAAGATATTCTTATATTATAGCCCCTATAAATAGCGCGCTTAAGGTAAGCAAGAATAGAATAAAGTTAGGAGCCTTTACCTAGATAGGGGAGATATAGACCTTATTTGAGATACTTTAGAGAGTATTTACTAAAGCTCTAATACTAAGATCTTATAGCCTAGCGTTAGAAACTAGGGTTAAGACTAATATATCTACTTAGGTAGCATCTAGCATGCTCTTATAGAAGTATAGCATAGTTTAGCACCTAGTAGCCTTCTAGTTAAGGAAGCTCTTAGATATAGAGAGGCGCTAGGCTATAGGGTAATAAGAACTCCTTGCTATTATAGAAAGTTTAGATTACTAGGCGTAGTATCTATAAGGACTCCCTTAGAAATTTATAATACTTATAAACTATATAGCGCTAAAAGGAGTGCTTACTATGCTTATATAGGATATTTATAGAAGACTTATATAATAGGTTTACTACCTATTAGTATTTAAATTTGAAATCTAGTATAGGTTAGGGGTTATTAATCTAGTAGATAGACTATTATAATACCCTAACTATATAGTAGAAGATACTAAGGTAGATAATATACTTCCTACCTTTAGAAAGAAACTTAAGCTTATTATCTAGCTTTTAGCAATAGATTACTAGTATATTACTAAGCTTAAAGGAACTATAGCTATTATAAGAGCTTATATCTAAGCTATCTAGCGAAGTATATAAGAACCTTGCTAGGAGGCTAACTCTAAGGTTAAGGGATCCTCACCCTCAAGTTAGCACCACCCTATGATAGGTATTAATAAGCTACTATATATAAGTATATATATTAGCGCTATTACTTATATAAAAGCATATATAGGTGCTATACTAACTGCTCCACGAGAGAATAGCAACAGGCTAGAAGGCTCAGGGGGAGCTAGGGTTACTATACTAGAATAGTATATCCTATATGCTATAATAAGGGAGCTTATTCTAGATAAAATAGCTTATATATTATAACTAGGCGTAGATCTTAAATAGATAGTTATAGGACTATAAGCTAAAGACTACTTCTATGGAGATATTATAGCTAAGGTTTGCTAGGATACTAGGGAATACTAAGGATACTAAGTTAATAAGAATAATATCCTTTAGTTTAGAAGAAGACTTATTATCCTAGAAGAGGGATCCCTTTGCTATAAAATCCTAAAGAACTACTATAATATGCCTAGATTAGGGTATATAGGAGTAAATAAGATAGCTAAGCTAATCTTATAAAAGCTTTATTAGCTATATTTAATAGACGATATATAGTAATATATCGCTAAGTACCCGCGCTGCTAAGGGGCGTGCATACTATAGCATAAGCTATATAAGCTACTATAAATACTAGAACTACTAGTATACCTATTCTAATAGATTTCTTTAGACTTCTTAACTAGCTTATTAGAAAGTTACTAAGATAATAGAGTTACTTATAATATAATTCTAGTAGTTATATACTAGATAACTAAAATAGCATAGTTCTTAGTAATAACTAAGCAGCTAGATGCTATAGGTTTAGCAAGGATCCTATATCAAGAGATCAAGTACTAATATAGCACGCCTAAAGCCATTATTAGTAACTAAGATAAACTAATTACTATAAAGGTATCGAGGGGCTAAGAGCCACGGTCAGGTCAAACTAATAGCAGAAGCACCTAAAAGGTAGGATCGGTATTATTACGCTACTTTTGCTTGCTTCCTTTAAGATCCTCTATTTCTAGCCTTTAGTAAGTATTCGCTAGGTCTTTATTATAAGGGTTCTATGCCCTAGACCTATAGGCTTCTCCCTCCCTTTAGCCTATACTAGCTGAAGTATCTCTAGCTTCTCCGGTCTAGGTATCTAGTCCCTTATAATTATCCCCCTTCTAATTATAGTAGTCCTTACTATAAGATCGGGTATTGCAGGTCGGCCTTCTATTATTATCCTTCTTAGCCGTCCGGAGTAGGTCCTACTCCTTTACTTATTACTACTATTATCTAGCGTAGTAACTATTTGCTAAGTATTCGCTAAAGGATAGTAGGGCCCTTAGAGTTATAGATATAATAGCTAAGCCTATAGTCCTATTCCTTATAGTTCCTCTCCTTTTAGGCCCTTTTATGCTCTCTATCTAGGTTATTCTAAAGGGATCCTATTATTTCCTTTCGGAAGAGGGCGGTTATCCTTATAGTAACTTCGTTTTTATTCTCCCGCTATTCGCCCTTTATTCAGCGAGTACTTTCTTATACTATGCCTTTATAATAACTTCGTTTTATATCCTATTATCCCCTTCTAAACGGGTATATTACGAGGCTATTAAGTAGGTTAGATAGTAACTATTGCTACTAATTTACTACGTCTACCTCCTAGTAGGTAATACCTGCTATAGTATATAACTGCTATTCTTTGCTATCCGAAGTCGCATCTGCCTTTGTAATAGTTTAGCGAGGTCTCTTTAGCTATCTATAAAATAATAGGTTTTTCCCGCCCTAGGGTTAGTTCTTTTCCCTTCCTTATTATACTATAGTATTTAATAACTACTTTTATATTATTCAAGCCCTTTATTAAGCCTTTATAGACCCTTCCTATCTTTTATTACTTCCTCAAATATTATAAGCGCTAAGAGCCTTATTAGCTAACTCCTCGCTAAGTATAGCCCTACTAAGGCTAAACTTAGTAGTAGCAACTATTAGTATAATTAGGTAGGTAGTAGCGAACCCTGCGTTAGCTATGCGCTATAGCTCCCTAAGAATGCCTAGGTTATTTACGCCTATCGGTATGATAGTGATTATATATACGAGTTATACTAGGTTTATAGTATTAAGTGCCGTAGGGTGAGTTTAGTAATTATTCAGGGGAAATATAAGCTAACTTTTCCTATTTCTAGATTCCTACTTATCTTATTAGTACTACTTATTTCTATTAGAACTAGGTTAAGTATTATATCTATATAATTACTACTAGCTAGTATTAGTAGCACGAGATCTTCTATATCTTCGTAGCTATAGAGTAGGGGTAGGAGCTTCTCTAATACCTCTATAACTAGTTAATAAACCCTGCTAGTCTTAAGCCTAGTTCTAAGAACTATAAGAACTAACTCCTCGCTATAGGTATAGAGGAGAGTATAGCTTTATATACCTAGGCGTATCTATAGGTTTCGCTTAAGGTAGGTTTTACTTTATAATTAGTCTTACCCTTTTATTAATCTAATATATATTTATAAGCAGCTCGCTAGGCTAAGGATAAAGTTTTAGTTAAGGAGATTATAATATAGCTCGATAATACTCTCCCTACTTACTTATATAATAAGACCTATATCTTTAAGTAGGCTACCTTTATTAATAAGCTTATTAATATCCTAATAATATAGCTTTTAAAGAGCAATACCTATATATCCGCGTTTCTTTTATAAGAGCCTTTAAAGCTCTAAAGTTCTTATATACTTTATAATACTTATTACCGAGCTCCTATTACTATTTCTAAAGTTATTAGTAGTAGTCCCGCGCCTCGACTAAATTCTTAGAAGAAGGTTAGTAACGCCTTATTAATAGCTTAGTAATACTAGGTTTATAATAGCGATGAGGATAAGTCCTTAGCTATAGAGGATAGCGACTCTAATAATACTATAGAGAGCAATAGTTAGAGTAGTAATAGTAGTACTACTAGTAATAGCTCTAAGGAGGAGAGCGAGGATAATAATAATAATAACGAGGGTAATAATAATAACGATAAGTAGTAGTGCTAGCGGAATTTTAGCGAAGGTATAGTAGACTTCTATAGTAAGATAAGGTTAGATACCCACAGGGTTTATATTGCTTTTATAGGGGGGGGTTTTCTCTTTAGCGTTTTAGCTATCTTATAGTTAATTAACTTTTCTTATTAATTTATACTACTTATTATCCTACTTATAATATGACTTGCGCTGCTATTTCTTAAATCTAGCGAGGATTTGCAAAGCGTTTGCTAAGTATTCTTTAGGCTCCTAGGTATTATACTCTACTAGCTAGCCTTTCTACTTAACTAAATATAGGGGACTTATTAGCATTTCCCTCTATAATATAATATCCTTAACTTCCTATTCCTCAGGGTCTTCTTTAAGGTCTAGGAGCTACCCCTTAGCAAGCTTCTAGCTATACTATAGCTTAAATAGAGTAATAGAGAAGATATTATATGCTCTGCTATACTTCTCCGGGAGTTATACTCTATAAGCGTTAGGGCTTATAACTTCTATAATTAGCATAGGAATAAATCTTAGGGCGAGCTTTTACTAACCCTTTATAAAACGGAAGTTCTTTATTAAGAGTCCTATAATATCTCTAATATAATATAATTACGCTTTTCTTCTAGCGTTCGCATTCTTAGCTTATATTTTAGTTATATATCGCTAGGTCTTAGCTATTCTTTAGCGAACCTCTATTAGCTTCTTAAGCCTTCTATTAACCCCTTAGGTCCTGATCTTTACGTCTAGCAAGCAGTAGTTAACTATTCGAGGGTAGTATCCTATAAGGGCCTTAAATAGGGATATACTAATAGTAGTATATTTGCTATTATTATATGAAAATTCGGCTTTAATTAATTACGTTGCTTATTAGTTGCGCGAGCCTTTGCTAAACTTTATAAGATATATAGTTAAGGTCTAGTATATTCTTTCGGTCTAGCTATCTATCTATAGATACTATGCAGTAGAGATATGCCCTTCTATATCCCGGGCCTTGGTCTAGTCTCGCTAGAACTAGCTAGTAATCAGTTTATCTTAGTTACTAATAATAACCTCTAGCGTGCTATATTAGCACTTGATCTCTTAATATAGGATCCTCGCTAAACCTATAGTATCTAGTTGCTTAGTTATTACTAAGAACTATGCTACTTTAGTTATCTGATATATAATTACTAGGATCGTATTATAAGTAACTCCGTTATCTTAATAACTTTCTAGCAAGCTAGTTAAGAAGTCTAAAGAAATCTATTAGAATAGGTATACTAGTAGTTCTAGTATTTATAGTAGCCCGTATAGCTTATGCTATAGTATACGCACCCCTTAGCAGCGCGGGTACTTAGCGATATATTGCTATAGGACCTCTATTAAATATAGCAAATAAAACTTTTGCAAGATTAGCTTAGCTATCTTATTTACTCCTATATACCCTAATCTAGGTATATTATAATAGTTCTTTAGGATTTTATAGCAGAGGGATCCCTCTTCTAGGATAATAAGTCTTCTTTTAACTCTAGGATATTATTCTTATTAACTTAGTATCCTTAGTATTCCCTAGCATCCTAGCGAACCTTAGCTGCGATATCTCTATAGAAGGGGTATTTAGCTTATAGTCCTCTAACTATCTATTCGAGATCTACGCCTAGTTATAGTATATAAGCTATTTTATCCTAAATAAGCTCCCTTATTATAGCACGTAGGATATACTATTCTA